>JAZGTI010019661.1:0-10982 GCA_036877585.1 Botia kubotai | reverse complement strand
AGATAACAAATATTCCCTCACCTAAATTAGAAATGTGAAGTAATTATACGACCGGCTCTCCTACAGGGTTATTCATAGGAGTCAACGGTTGTACAAGAGCTTTCTTTATATAAATAGGTTACTTCAGAGGGTGACTTTAATTATGTTGGTTTCAAACAAAACATGAGTGCGGTATTCCAACGGGATTAAGTGTCTCTGGCTTCTTTGTTAACCGAGCACAAATGTATGCCAGCGAGGAGCATCTGCAGAAGATCTTCGCTAAATTTATTCAGTCAGCGCACACCTCCGCCGGTGAATAATTCCACTAATAATAAAGATTGCGAGAAACAAGACTGAGAAGAAAAAAATCTACATTCAAGTTAAAAAAAAGAGAGCGTGCGTCATTCTCAAGGACGACTTAAAAACAGAAAAACAAGTTTAATCTGTTTTGCATGGGAAAGGTATTTCTTGCGTTTTGTTCTGTTTTGCATCTGCACTTGTTTTAGCATGCGCGCTGCTCTCTGTGCTGTGTAGTGATTGTTCTGTTCGTGTTCAAAAAGTGTGTGGTCTTTTACTGGGATGTAGGGTTTTCCAGTCTGAGTTCTTTAGGAAGGTTATCTTAATTGTGAAGCCACCCAACAAACAAATGCAAATAAAGATTTAAAGAGCTGTTTTTGTGAAACTGACTGAAACACATAGGGGCAATATCACAGTATCAGTGAGGCAGAGCTACATGGCCGTTCTAATGTTTCACAAACATACACAAACAATATCCGTCTGTTTGACTGCGGCAGGATTTATAGTCACCCCATTGATTGGTTTTGCCGGACATGATGGCTGTAAATTGCAGGCTGTTTGGTAAATGTGGGCAGTTAGAAGAGTACAAGTAATTATTTCATGCCTGCTGATTGAAACATAATTCCAATATGGCCTTCGGGAAATGACAGCATTCCCAAAGTCCTCAGTTTTAATTTGGAAGTGATACTAATTAGAGGGGGCATTATAGGACTTCATACGTGATCTTTCCAAAGGAGCCCCAAATAATTAAAATGTCAGCAGAAATAAATATGCATAAATGCTCGTAATTTCAGAAATATCATCCCATGTCGCTTGGGGGGGGGCATCCGTGGGTTTTTTACATTTTTTCCAGAGAAGTTTATGTAGCATTTCACAGAGGTTAACAATCCCAAACAGTTGAACTGAACAGAAAGCCACGGACTGAGTTCATATGATGGATATTAATGTCATTTCTAACCTGACAAAAATGATTTAATATGAAATGCCCAAAATGCCCCAGATATTTGAAAGGTTCATAAAATGTTTTAAAACGGTAATTTTTAAAGCAGTAACAATATATTGTAGAATATTCTATTCTTGGCCAATCTAGTTACAGGTTTAGGCATCAAAGTGACCATTTCAATTAGGTGATTCAATTGATGTATTTGATTTGTGCTCTCTCCAAAAGGTCAAGGTAAGGGCACACCAGTTTCATATCAGTTCCTTGGGGAAATACCACCAAAAAAACCAAAACAAACAATACATATAGACCATAGATAAACATGTATAACGTGTTATCTTAAAGCCATACATGCTTTTCATTTACATACACTACATTACAATAAACATCAAAACAGAAAAAGTGGATGTGGAAAAGCCACAGCAGTAAGCTACAGTAAAGGGACACATAAGACAGCTTAATCAAGGCAAGTCACAGAAGCTATTGATGAATGATTTCAATTAAAATGTTGTGTGCTCATATGCCATAAATACACTATTGTAATCAGAGCCCGTACAAAAGATAGACACATCTTTAATCTCCGACAATTTCATCCTGAGACACGGCAGTACAGACATCACACACAATGCTTGTGCTGATATCAAGCTTAAGTTGTGCACCACTGAGAAAAACACAAACAAAGGTGCCAATCTGATATGTGCTTTACAGTATATAGTCACAGTTGCTGTGTATTAAAGATTTTAAGGTATTTGTTACTTGCTTGAATTTCCAACACTGTAAGAGGCCTTTGGGTTTCCTTTTTAATTGTTGAATGTAAACCACATTTTGTACTACAAGCGACGTGGGCTGACATACCGGTGGTCAGGTCAACCCATGCACACAGATATGAATGATTGCAATAAAATATTAATGGGATATGCAAAGCAGTCTGGGAAATCTCCACCAGTTTAGCTTGGGGAGTATGGAACAAAAACACTACAAAACGTCCACGCAAAACTGACAAATGACTAACAACAACTGGCCTCTATGTCTTACGTGTTAATAAATAACTTGCACGCATTTAACTTGCACGCATTTAAGCTGAGTCGAAATTTGATTGGACGGAGGTAAGTAGGCTATCATATTACTGATTAGCATAAAAACAATAGTTTTTCATTAAAGCAACATGCATTTTAATGTCCCAAAAATGTTTGCATGCAGTTGTTTTTTAAATATATTTATGGGTGAGAGAATCCGTCAATGCAACTTGTCCAAAGTGGTCCACCGTCTTTAAAACAGCAACACAACCCTAAGTGCCCACAAAACGAGAGAGGGGAATGAGTTTTGGCCTTGTTAACTAATGTCCAATGTGTATCCAGTAATCAACCCTGTCACTCTCAGCACTTATCAAGTACAGAGCAGAAAGACAGGGATAAAGAGTGAACCATACATTTCTACCTCCATTCCAACCTTGTAAAATTTAGCATCTTAACACCAATCAAAAATACTTCAAACAGTACCACATAATCAACATCCACTTAAATGTGCCAATTCATGAAATGGATTAAAAGTCTCTATTTTTAGTTGCACGGTTACATTTCTCTGATTCAGCCTCCATTCTCTCAGTTCCAGGGGAAACTCTATGCATTTATAGGCACGGGGCCCAACGGCACTTTCATCTCCAGGCGCAGTACTGGAGACGGCCATATCTGCTGTTGCCAGGAGCAACATTTGGTTCACTTAAAGAGCCCGGTGCCTCCTGCTTTCTCTCCATTTCAGATAAAGCCACTCAGCTAGATTTCCCCTCAGAGATATGGCAGCCACAACTTGGCCTTCAGAGGAGCAATGCATCAGCCAACATTAGGCAGCTACAGATATGAGCGAACAACAGACGTCATGATTTAGACACAATGGAAAAATTGGCAGAGTGAAGCACAATACAATTCAGGTTAAAGCACAGTGTGGAATTTGCGCATGCGTGTAGACATTTATGGTTCCCAACATTACCATGCTTATCAAGGCCGAGATGACTATAACGTTTAAGGTTGTGAACTGAGAACAGGTTCTTATATTTGGCAGATTATTTTGTCCAAAGTGTATTTAAGGTGAATATTTAATCAGTATTGTGTTTACCCTGGGAATTAAACCAATGTGAGCAGGATTGTTAGTTTTGTCATTGGAGGTCCAGTAACTTGTTTCTTGTTTAGTGAAATGTTTTTCTTTTTAAACACTGAAACTTAATGCCATGACAATTGGTCAGTTTTAGTGTTTTTAAAGAAAAGAAGGAGCACAAGTAATTTTTTCATGGGAACTTTTTAACATAAAAGTTGCACATTACCTTTAAATCAATGTTATTTTGACTGGCTTTTCATATTATAATTCATAGTTACACCGGAAAATTCTGATTTAATTTTAAAATAAGGAGCAATTATATGGGGGTGGTAACCAATTATAAATTAGCCAATCATAAACCAGACATAAAAACTCAGCTGACTTAAATTCCACTTTCTCTATTTGACCACCGACACCTGATTCTATGTAGGGCATCTTAAAAAACTCTCCCTGTGATACAGGGTGTAAAATTATACCTAAATGTTCAGACTGAGGGCTTTTTTCCCTTCTTTCTGCTAACATGATGTGTTAAGCACAGTAGTGTGAGGAGAGATGAAGCACTTCCTTGTTCATTTTCATGCGTTGCCTTAAGTAGCTCTCTGGGGAAGCTCCAGCCCCACAGGAGACAGCAGGTATGAGATTCCTCTGCTTCACATGTCTCCAAAAGTGTCTCAGTTCTTTACATCTCACATAACATGCTTATTCCCACTAAACAAACCCAATCCCTTCTCAAGACAAATATATCGCTTTGGGAACGCAGTGGGGACCTTTTTCAAGAAAGTTTCTGTCATTATCATCAACAGTCAGGGCCTAAAGTTCAAAAACGCTCAGTAAATAGAGGATAAAAAGATTTAAAATGACACACTGCGATTGTGCTGAACACATGTATGCTGCAGTGTTGTATATTGTAATTATGTATTGCATTTTTATAACAGTAATTATTGCACATGATTCTCTAAAATGCAGCCTACGCTAATGAGAGCAGGTAAGGCTAATTTTGAAACTGCTGTATTTTGCTTTGATTGGATGCATATTCTAGCAGACATTTCCACACTGAAAGAGCATGTCAGCCATCCAGGACCATAGCCCTGAGGGTGCTGCTCTATCAAAATTATGCTGAAACTGAGCTAATGCATCCATGTTTATATTGCAGAAAATATTTGATGAGTTTTCAGTGTTTGACAGCAACTGAGATGCTAAAAAATACAGCAACATGACAAAAAGTCAAATTACTTTTAGTAATTTAGTAACTGTATTTTTTAACAATAAAATACTAATACTCTGTTTAACTCACATAGTATAACAAAAAGATACAACATAACTTAGAATAGAATGATCTATTCTAAAAATGTCTTTTTAGAAACTTGGGAGGATATATTACATAGGCTGAACTTTAGAACATCAGTTAGATGGCAGAAAAGCACAAGATATATGGGTCCATATATTGCATACATGAACAATTTATTATGATTTATTAAGAAAGCCCAAACAAAACTGTGGACGGAACCTTGTGGGTGACACATTTACTTCCTATCTAAGTGGGTGGTACTTGGCGAGAGTAAGCCCCAATGAGAAGCAAACCCTTTTCTGCACGTCAAAAGTCTGGCTAAGTGAGACTAGCAAAGCGGTAACCGTATTGAGAACAGTCACAATCAGATACCCCTTCTGACACGATATGTAATCATAAGGTAAAATCAATGACGTGTCCAAAACTATAATTGCTGCTCCTGAACTGCTTCTGTAGCAAAATGCTGTTGACGAAACCTGCAGTGCAGCAAAAATCCTTGTGCTGTTTGGTCACATACACATTTTTTGTGTGAGGAAACTATTTTTAATTTGAAGGCATTTGAGAGATCTGTAACATTAATCCATGAATATGCAGTGCTTTCATGATAAAATGGACTGTCCTTCAATGTAGTCGTGAAATCTCCTCGCATACTTAGTCTTATATCAGATGCATCTCCACATCCCAGGCTAAATACGCCATTAACACTGATCAGTGGGTAAGATAATCCAGGTTATAAATATAAAGCTAGGTGAGGGCGCCTTTGGGCTAATGCTATATGAATAAGACATGGCCTATATTTTTGTCCTAGGCGTAGACATGGTTTATGGGACATAGCCCACATTTTGAAATCCAATCAAAGGCATAGTCACACAACCCTGCCTTCATAACAGCTCGAACCCGTACTGACTTACAACCGCAGTGGTACACTAAGGCTCCAGCAGTGAGCGGGGAAAAGAATAGAAAATGACACTGTATGCGCAAAAAAATAGCATTTTAGGAGGGCACCCACACAGTGCAACAAAGACGGACACTCTGCAATTAGTGTAATTAATGTAAAACAATAGACCGCATGGCCACTTATCAAATTGATTGTTCTCCGTTTCGAAAGGGGGTGCAGTAGGCCTGGTCTTCTAAAGGGCGACTAATTTCGGGAGATAATTGGAGTTGTCACGTTGCTGTGGGCCAATTACCTCCTGACTTCAGTCACGGATGGCAGGTGAGATAATTAGCATGCATTTAAGAGGCGCACTTACCGCCCATATTCTAATTAGTTGCGTGTTACCGTACTAAGGAAAGCAAGGGTGGACATTTCTAGAACTTTAGAGATTTGGTGGGGGAATTGAAAGACAACTGTCCATCCCCTCTGATCGTAATGAGTTTTTTTTCCAGCCTGACTCAAGTGCTTAAGGGAGCCACTTTTCTCATATGTAGCCACCGCAAATCCATCATTAATCCTTTCAATTAATTTATTCTAGCAGGCTTCTTCCATGCTTTAGCCCTGTGATTTAACATACTATAGAAAGCACAGCCATTACAGCAAGTGTGTGAAGTTGGTATTGGTTTTATCATCACCTAAAAGGGACAATGGGGTGGAGGTAAACCAAAAATAAAGAAACCAAGTTGGCATTTTCTAGAATGATTGCACGTGCCCTTTGGGTTGTGATGAACTCTGTTTTGTGTGTCTGGCCCTTTAAAAGGATTCGCCGGCTGCCTTCATCTTCAACATTCCCTTAATGGCGGTTTTACACTTTTAATGAATTCTATTTGACACCATCGAGGCTCCTCATATACATGCTAACTGCAGTGGTGCACTGCTTATCATCTCAGGGCACATCTGAGCCACCCAAATTTAGAGTAAGAACTAAATTACAGCAGTGGGAGATCGAAAATTTCAAATTATTAAATTATTAAATTAATATTATATTCGAATTAATATTTTCAATTAAATTTTTACTTTTTGGGGATAAAGGAGATTGAGCAAGACTGTGGGAGGACAAAACACTTTAGTATTACATCAAATGCACTGTAATTATTTTTATAACAAAAAATATAAACAAGCCAGAAGAAGCTAAGTATATAACTGGCAAAAGTCCAAACAGAAGTAACTATACACTAAACAAGAACCCATATATCAATATATCACTATATCGCCCTATAAAATAATTGACATTTAAACTAGCAGCTTAATGTTTGGACTAAATGTTGGACAGTAATTTGGACATGACATTACTGCTAGTCACTCTTGCTTTATCTTGTGTCATCTTAGCACTTTAAGATGTGTTCTTTATCAAGATAACACACGTACTGTCCATCAAACTGACAAGGGGCTTTCCCTGATGAGAGAGAAAAGCTCCAGCCGAATTAAACACCTTTTACTTCATCTGTAAACACTCTTTAAATAGCCAGTGACAAATGAGGACTGTCTTGCATCTTCTTGTAAACGGGAGAACATCCAAAATCGTGTCTGACAGGCAAAGTGAGGAAAATGTTGATAGTACATAACATAACTTTTAATGTAATACCAATACGTATCAAAATATTTGTGCACTGTGTATTGTCTTGCTTATGACAGTAGTGCTGTTAGCTTAGTAACATGTCTACGACAAACTTAATTAAAATAAATCGCAAACTGATTCTCAAGTGCAGAACATTATACGAATGGTAGAGCGCTCCAAATCACTCATATTTGAGTTTCTATGGTAGTAAGCACTGCCCCCTATAAAGGCAGCTGCCTGTGTAAGCAGCTTACTTGGTTTTCTTCTGTGAACAATAAATTATTTCATACGTCCTTTTAATGCGTACATGCTGAGCACCTCAATGAAATGTGTTTGGTGACAGCTCTAACACGATAACACAGTGTCTCAAAACGACAGTTCGGTGTGTCTCGGCAGAAGTACGATTTAAAAAGGGAATGACTGAGAGACATAGAGATGGAGGAGATGGCGAGTGGAGGTTGACAGGAAAGGCAGGAGCCGGTACATTTGGAGAAGCTGTCTAACAAGGTGCTGAGCACAGAAACCCAGGGGAGTCTCTGCTCTCTTACCCCTCAAGATTAGATGCCTGCAGTCAAGCAGGACATGGGAACAATGCAAAGGGGCGCTGGGGAGAGGGAGTTCCCTGAAAACAAGTCTGTCCGCATGTCACTCTCTCTCTCTGTGAGCACATCCCTCACATCTAAACAGCTTCTTATGTCAGGACAAACTGCTCAAGCTTAGTCTCTTATTTGTTGGAACCTAAAAAGGCAACAGAGAATTAATATATGGCAGGGGAATGAAGAGAGAGTGTCATAAGGGAGAAAGGGAGGGAGAAAGAGAGGGAGATAAAGACATAGAATGACAGTGTTGAGGAACAGTAAAGCAAAAACCATACAACCAGAGAGAAAAAAAGAATCAGCTCGTTATATAAACATAAGGTGAAGGAAAGAGGTGTAAAACAATACAAAATAAATATTCCATATTATTATATGACTAAAGTAATTTATTAACAGTGCTTGTTAAAACAATCGTAACTGTTATTATTGCTTATAATTTAGACATTTTGCATTCCTTAATTATATTATTGTATTTTAAAATTATATTACTAGTAATCAGAATTTTTAAAAAATTAGTAAAAAATTGTAGAACCTTAAAAGATATGAGCCATATGTAGAGACAAAGACTTTTAATTCTGAGCCTGTAACCAACCACTCAGAACACCCTGGCAACTTCATAGCAACACACAGACAAAACTTTCAAAACGTAAGAAAGTAATCGCATCTCCATTAGATCCATAACTACACTACACAAAACTATACTCATCCCAGACAAGCCAACATCATCCACTGTTCTGTTAATGACGCTCGTTCCTAATGCCCGACTCATCCATAGGCTTAAAAGTGGCTTTAACATTTCAATCCCTTTCCACAGCCAGCATTGATGAAATCCAGATGGCTACTTCTGCCTGACTGCTCAGCCATCACTGCTCCACTGGCCACAGCACCACAAGCTCCTGCTGCCACAGTTCATCTCATGTGACTGGACTATGAACCAGCAGCATGGATGAACTATACAGCAAATGTTATGTGGTCACCTATGTGCTACTGTAATGTACTGCAAAATGCTTATTTTTGGTTATAACGAGGGAACCGTTGCCCTTTGGTGGCTGGAGCTTGTGTAAAGTGTCTGTTCAGTCTGGGAGTGTTGTTTTGATAAAGTGGTGGGACTTTATCTCTCTCTTAAGCTTTCCGTCTGACCTTACTCTCCTCGTGATCGCTCTTTCCTTCAAAGCCATTAGGGTCTGATTTCGCTCACCTTATATAGAAAGAACTTGCCCTTGAAGAATACATGGAGTCCTTAAGACAATGTAGACTCACCAAGTGAAGTGCTTTAGAAGGACGTAGAGAAGCTGCCTGCACTGTACACACACACTGTATTTTAATTAAGTCAGGCCTCATTACCAGATATTTCTCATAAAGCAAATATTCTAACTTCATATTCATCGTATTCTAGTTTTGCTTGTCAGTATACTATGTAAGTCTATGCATATTAATGGTCGTGTTTTCTATCTCTCTGTGGTAAAACTGCTTGGTAGATCAGAAATCATTTTTATTTTTAGTGTTTACTAAAGCAACTAAAATATGATTACTGATACAACCATAATATCTGCTATGAATACTAAGGCGATAATTTCATTTTAGCCGGTTTGAATACTAACTTAAACCATGTGAACTGTCACTTTAAAAGAGATTAGGCAAAACATGTACGGTAAACTTTTATTTTTCTATCCAAATACTACCACAACCCACATTCACGGCTGTTCCCAGTTTTTGTACAGGAGACACTCACAAGGTTTCAGAACTATGTACATATGCAATCCGAGGCCCCAAGGATCATTCTAGGCTTTTCTGTGGGTGTAGGAGACTTCCCTAATCACCTCAGAGATTATAAACACAAAGGCAGAGACAGATCTCTTCCATCTCTGCAAGAGTAACACGGATTTAAAGGCACGGTACAAACACAAGCAGCTAATGCCAGCCATAGGAAAACAAGCTCATCGGCATTCATTACTCAAACCAGATCCACATGCCCAAAAAACTGGGCGTAAATTGGCTCCAGGTCTGAGGGAGGCAGACGAACTCTACGCCATACCCATAATCCACAGCTTAAGTGGCATGCCCACACATCTCCCCAGGACTACACGGGCCACAGAAACCGATCTCTCTGCTACATCAATATATTTCAACTTCAGCACTGAGCAGCAATGGGGAGATCAGAGAAATAATAGAATATTCATCCCTCTAATCCGTATTCAATTCTTCTGTGTCTTCACTTCCACCCTCTCATTTCCCTCTCTCTCCTCGGCCATGCATATGAGGTTTGGCTATATATCTCTTTTAAATGAGTCTTCGCTACTTTCCTCCCTTTTCCTGCGCAACACCTGCGATAAACACACACTCTCTCTCTGGCCCGCTGCACCACCCTGAGGGGGCGAGGTCTTCCTCCTGCTTTGTTAAGAGATATGGAAGAACCATTCTGGTCAAAAATCAAGCAATAAAGACTGATGTTTAAGAAATACAAAACGTTGCCCAAAAAACAAGACTTTGAGATACAGTTGAGAACGATTAAAGATCCAAAATACTTGATAGGACTTCTCACAGCTAATGAAATGCTTTTGAACAGAGAACTATTAAATAAGTGTTATCTATAAAGAAGTTCTTGAAGTAATATTACCGACTTATATATATTGGAGAAAAAAATTCCAAAGCAACTGGGAATTCAGTTAACACATTGTCTAGTAAATGTAAAATTTACTAAATGTACTATGATGCTGTGTATTAGGAGTATTGTAGCAGCAACAAAGTGACCGGTCATTCACTTTCAAATGCAATTGAAAACTTTCTGCAAATGTGCAGGGATGTCATACATTGATTACCAACAATATTGCAGACAGCGAAGTCTACAAAAAAAATCAACACAAGTTGCCATTTTTAGATAAAAACGATACATAACAGGTCATGGTCTTAAATACTCATTTGCAATACAAGTTTGTAAATACTTAAGCTATTGTTTAATGTAACATGTTTTCATACAGAATGACCCCTTTTTAAGCAGTTATATCATAAACCAAAAGCAAATGGGCTTACACGGGTCAAATTCTGGTTTATTCTGGTGTTTTGTGAGTGGCCTTTTGATCTGGTCCTTCTACATCTTCATGTTGTCCTGTTCACACTATGAGTAAAACTAATCAAACACTGATTTCTCATTCTTAGTAGACCACCCCCCTCCCACCATCACTGGCCTCCATCTATCTATCCGACTAACTATTCCTCTATCATCCTCAGATTACAGGATAAATGAACGGAGCCATTACTGCTGTGCGCTAACAGGCCCTTCAAGTGCACGGTGACAA
>JAZGTI010019660.1:0-10983 GCA_036877585.1 Botia kubotai | reverse complement strand
TATATGCTTCCTGTACATTGATATGTACTGTAAAGGAAAGTACATACTTCGTTTCATTTGAAGCATTTCAGTCACTTTACATATGTCTTTGCGTTAGATAAAGTATGAACTGAGATAAAAGGGAATGTTTTCAGAACATTGGCTAATGTTCTCTAAAAGTTCTCCCAAAGTTAATAAAGTTCTTGCTGTAATGTTAAAAAAAATATTTTTAACGTTAAACATCATATCAAAAATGATATTCTTAGGTTGTTAGTGGAATGTTTTAATAACGTTACAGAAAAAAAGTTAATGAATAAAAGTTAATGAATAATAATGTTCTTATAACCAAACATAAAACTGTATTTTAATACAATATCTAAAAACTGTTTCTATAATCTCTAATGAGTTATTACTTAATGGAAACATTAGGGAAATGTTCTTGCAATCTAAAATTGTAAGCTGGGAAGACACTTTACAAGCAAAAGATTTTATAATATTAAGCTTGTTAAATTATAAAACAACAAGGTTAACTTGGTGGAACATGCAGCTACAGTGATAAATGACACCTGTGGTTACTGTATTAGGAAACCAGTAAATGTGTATATATATATATATATATATATACACTGTCTGAGAGTTAATAGAACAGAACATATAACAATAAACACAAAACATATCAAAGCAGGTGTCAAAAAAGTCCAATAATCTCTGCAGTCAGTGATTTTTCCAATTAACAGCCAACATAACTGTAATCACACTTAACATTTCCAAAACATTCTCTATAACCTTTGCCCCTCTCTTCAACGTTCACTCTCAAATCTTTTCTCTCTTCTTATTTGTCCAATTTGTTTGCATAACTCCACCATTATCCACCATCACTGCATGCTGGGTAATTTCATTAACAAGGGAGCGCCTGCGGCTGCAAATGGATACAGAGACATACTGAGTGTGAGGAGGGGGGGGGGTCACATCTTTATGTGTGAATGACAGGAATGTGTCCGGCTTTGAAGAATGAGTGATTGAGAAGCAGAATACACAGCTGTGTGGGGGCAACTGTAAGACAGCGCAGTAAATACTGTCGCAATGCTGCGCTTTGTCATAACGTGCTGAGTGTGCAATAAGAACTGACCTTTCTCATCTCAGGTCATTAACCCGCATGCCTGAGGCTTTGGGAAGCAGTGGATAGGGGCTGGGGCTTGGCTACTATGTGAATTTCTATCTTAGGGCCATGGAAACGGGGTGTGCGCGTGTGTCAGCTTGACCCATGACAAAAAGCATCCCGCTGAACGTCTGACATCATTTCCTTAACAAAAACATTACGATGGCAAACGGACAGACAATAATTTAGCATACTACTATTTTAAATGTTTAGTGTGAAATAATTCCTACTGTTTCACTTACTGTACTTATTTTTTAAGGGATGGTTCACCCAAAAATCAAAACGTTCCCATCATTTACTTACGCTCATGTCATTCCAAACTTTGAGATACTTTGAGAAATGTCTCAGTTTTCTGTCCATACATAAAAGTCAATGGGTGCCAGTGTTGTTTGGTAACCATCGTATTTAAAAACGTGTTCCTCAGAAACAAAAAAAGTCATGCAGATTTGGAATGACACGAGGGTGAGTAAATGATGGATGAGTTTTCATTATTTGGGTAAACTATCACAGTCGGTAAACTAGTGTTTCGTTTTAAACATACTGTATCCTCTATGAAAGATGACCAGGATTTGCCTCTCTTAAATTACAGAAGGCACTTCCTGTTTGAGCCTATAAAAGAGCGTTATGTACCGGAGCGTGCTGTGTAACAGATCAAATGGTTCGCCCTGTTTGCTCAGGGTGAGTCCAGGCACACTGAGAGCACATTGTCCACCTATTAAAGCCTCGTAATTATTTGCCTTTCCCATCCTAAAGAGAGGCAACATCTCTCAGATAAAGAAGAGACACTAGTTTTGCAAGTGCTGTTTGCGTTGAGGATGGAGAGAGGCTCGACTAGAAACACTACAGTTCCTTACTGTTGTCTGAGCAAACATTCCTAAGCACAGGATCATAGTGATTGGAACACCACCCCCAGTACACACACACGTGCGTACACAATCCACCCACACGAATATTTACACACAGGCATTCTTGTCCCCTGGCTGCAAAGGGCAGGACCTGGTCTGGTGAGGGCACGACAGTCATTTTGGACAATGAACACAATGGCCATTAGGCAGCAACTGTCAAAGGCTGTATGTAGGGTGTGTATCCGCCTTGCCCAAAGGTCTTACGCCAATATTTAAGCAAGCCTGTGGGTGTGTTGACCACAGCATGGACAGCTTCATGACTGGAGCAGCCGGTGGTCTTTGGTCTAACAGGGGGATGTTCCCTCCCTAACAAGCAGGTGAATAAACATGGTGTCCAGAGTATCCATAGCAACAGCACTGGTGTTTATGGGCTTCATACTTTGGGGATTTTGAGGACAAATGTAAAATTATATACACTATACATTAAATGTACAGAGATGTATAAGTAAATAATCTCACCTGTCACACACTTTGGGCTAGGACTTCCTGTGAGTATATTTAGGCAAATTTTGTGTTGATGTTTTAGCTGAAATGTAGCTGTATAGTACACAAAACTTGTCATTTTAATCACTTGACATTTTAATCAACAATCAAGTTAAAACTTGAATGATTGTATAAGGAAAAGCTTATTTTCCTGTCGTTGGTCACCATTTTAATCTAAACCCAATTTTTGCCTTTACATATTTAAAGGTTGTGAAGGGTGACATTTTTTTAATTAACTGAATAAATACTACAAAATTGTGTCCTCAAAGTTCCTCAAGTGATAATAAAAGCTGCATGCATATTAACTATAAAGAAAACTAGCAACATTTTGCAAGGTAATTATTAATAATAGCGTAAATTAGCATCAGAAAATTTACTTGCATAAAATAAAATTTACTTGTTTTTGTGCTTAATTTCCAAACAGACATTCTATAATACATGCCTGTATATATAATTTACAATATGTATACATCCTTATATAGGCCTATATGTCCTCAAAATTATAATTACTTGTTAAAATCACTAGTAATGTAATTTTGTTACCTTTCATATAATGATTCGTTCAATTCCACATAATCTGTTCATTCTACATGTTACATTACGTAATGCTGAATAAATGATTACCGCTAGTATAAACTGAGCCTCATCTGGTGTGTTGTTAAGGGCTGCTAAGCTACAAAGGAAATGCGACCAGCATGCAGACTTGTAAAGTATCTCCGCTTCAATGCAAAGACATTTGTTTGTGAAGGGATTTAACATCTGCTATGGTACCATTCTTGCTAATGAAGTAACGTCACCAGACTCCGTTTGGTGCAGACACACTATTCCACTTACACAGTGAATGTGGCCCTTAGAGTCTTCTGCGCTGTGGTGGCAAGCCCCTACAAGAGCCACTCTGCTCGGAAGGATCAGCCTGCCTGTGGATACACTTTCATCCCGGCAACCGATCCCCCCTTCCCTTCTCCATACCAAACAGTACTGTTTACCTAAAGGATGAGGGAGCTGAGCCAGGACCTCACCTGCCTGGCCTAAGGTTGCCATGAATACCCCAATAATCCCTCTAAGTCCATGCAAATTCGCTGATTTGCTTGGCCCGGCAAAAGAAGCGCTTTGTTGTTGATCAGATTTCCATGGCAGCAGCCCTCCACATGAACGTGTGATGCAGACCTCATTCGTTGCCTTCACTGGCCTCTGCTGTCTCGGAGCCCTTTCACAGGATGATACGCGTTTGCTTTCAGACGGTCAAAATGGTCGGCGTATTAAATAAATCTTTAACAGTGCGCATTTGTATCCCTTTATGAGCGGGTAAAAGAAACTGCCATGCTTTGTCTTGTGAGTGGAAAAGAGCCACTGTGGGGATTACGAAGCTGAAATATGGATTTGCCATTGGGAATCTATTAAACAGTCTAGTTTTCCCCAACAAACGGCCTATTTTATTAATGCAATTCCAAGCCATGAGACAGTGAGGTCATCTTATTGATTTTTTCCACTTTTCCTATTCAGATAAATGGTCAGGAAAAGAAGAGTCCAAACCAAACACAAATGAATCATGGATCTATTCATCTTCCCCCATAAGAATTAGGGATAAATGCGTCAAAACTGGTGGCTAATGTCTATGCTAAATAGTTATAGTAATTTATGGCTTGCCCTTAGTTGTGGCCAAAGGGGGATGGAGAAGAAAATAACTGACCTTTGTCCCTTACCCAAAATCCCCATGGGCCTAATTCAGCTGGGGGAACAGACCCCACAGTAGCAATGGGAAGATGTCTCAAACATAATGCACACAATGGCCAATTGTACCGTGATTTCTCCCCTCCACATAAAGCCAAGATCCCAAAGGACAGTAAAGAGCTAAATAAAGCTTGTTGCTTTCTTAGCCAAGTTGACACTCAGTGATGAAGGGTGTCGACTCCGCAATCAAGAGGGGCAATAAGATCTTATTCGAAGATACACAAACCTGTGAATTTAAGATAAGAAGCTAAAGCAGTTTAACATGTGTACAGTAATAAAACTGGAATTGCCAAACAAGAATATTGTCATAATAAGTAGCAAAGGTAGTGCCTGGTTTGTTGTATTCTGCCAAATATCAGAAAAGGGTCAAGAAAAGTAACAGCTAATAAGGAATAATGGTTATTATACAGTTTAGACTAGAATCATCATTTTTAAAACTGTTGTAAAATATAAACTATAAACCTATGAACACACATTCTATAAACTAGTTGCTTGGCAACCACAAATATGCTACAGTTAGGATAAACTATGTAGCGAAGAGTTATTTTATAAATGTAATAATGAATTACATGTAAAATAATACATTTTACATTTAATACATCAACATGTAAAATAATTATTTTTAACAAAAGTGATTTTAAATCTTTTTTTTTTACTTATTGTCTTATTACACAATATATGTATATAAGACAAAGCAGTTAGAGAACCACAGTTTGCATAATAAAACACAGTGTTTCATTACGGTTGCCATTTTACTTTTGGCCTACATCTATCTGGTTAAAAATTAAAACCCAACCCCGTCCTATAACCTTTTATCAGCTGTGATCTGTAAGGACCGGGACAGCACAAAGCCCGGAGGGGCTGGCCCGTTCCAAAAGACAAGCCTGTGAACAAACGGTTACATGGCCAAAACAGCCCAAGAGTTGAACGACTGAATTTATTTTAAGCTTTATTCACAAAGTGACTGTGTGCCCACCCACCCCAGTCCCCCCAAAAAAGGCAGTCAGGGGCCGATGACAGAAGGGGCATAGACAGAATAAGTCAGTGTCTTTTGAGGCAAAAATAAGGCTTTTGTGAACGTGGACAGTGGTGGCACATTTGACAGGTCTTTACCAGTCTTGAGCTCTTTTGTGTTGGTAACATAATGGAGAAAAACACAAACTGAGCCACTGTGGCGTGGTGGCCCCGGCTATTAGTCAACGTGACGACCTTTGGAGATGCTAATGGCCATATAGTGTGTCCTCCCCCATCTTCAGAAGCCAGTTATCTGATAGCACAAAGAGGTTGACTTCTGCTTTGCCCCTATTGAAACACTACACAGTCATTAGGTGAAAGTCTTGCTTTTTTCTCCCAAGCGTTCCTTCGGCCACACCTTCTCCCTCTCTCCTTTTAAACAAATGGGGAATATAGCCATTCCCAGAGGCCGGACCGTTGCAGAGTCAGTGTATGTATGCAGCCCTCAGGTGCTGGAAAAGAAATAGAGGGCTTTCTGAAAAACAGACACCCTGCAATTCCCTCCGTGCCCCTCTGGCGAGGTAACGATGCTAATAACAATCAAGGCCTTGTGAAATTGGAGAGGATGCCCAGAAGTTAAAGTCCTCTTGCCCGATGTGTTATTCATCAGTGCAGGCTGGGGCCGAAAGCTTAGGGGCCCCCGCGCGTCCACACATAGCCCAACACCTAACAGATCATCTTCCAGCTTCATTAGCTGCAGGAAATGCACACTGACATATTCACACTCACTCGCAGTTGCCATTTAGGAACGTTAAATAGTAACATTCCAAGCTAATGAAATATGACGTCAATTCAATAGCATTGGTCAGGGTTCTCTTAAAGAAACGGGTCACTTAAAATTAAAAACAGTTTGAAAATCGAAATGCTGTTTGGCATACTATCACAGTTCATAGTAACCACGAAAGTGACATTTGTTAGGTATGGTAACCCCATACTTGAAATGTGTCCTCTGTATTTAACCTGTCAGAAATGAGGTTCGAACCTGCAACCTTTGGGTTACAAGTCTGACTTTCTAAACATTAGGTCACGACTACCCCACTAGATAGGTCACTATTAATTATTGTATGACTACAACTGCGTAAAGACTGTCCATGTCCATGAAAAAAAATTACACACAGTAAATAAATATTGTTTGAATGTTCAATCTTGGGTGAATTATTCCCATAAAGCATTTATGGGATAAGGGGGAATTTTGGAATTTGCTCTTTTTATCCTGTGTGTCTAAACCCAAAGCAAAAACATTGTGATACCTGACAAAATAATTGAGGACAGTTACCAAAACAACAACAAACTAAACGTTACAGAAAATGACAAATGTTTAATCAAAACACATGTTGGATAATGTCCACATCTTATTCAAAATGGATATCTTTCCTTTAGTTTACTTTTAAAGTCACTTTTATTATTACTTTTTTGACACCAATTATAATAAATAAACCACATCTGATGGGCACATGCAAACATTACAATCTACAACAGAAAAGAGAAAAACATTCTTAAAGCGACATACAGATATTCTGTTACAAGCACTACACTCATATACTTCCCCATTGTGATAACAGATCCATGATTTACAATGAACGTACTATACAAGTACAAGTATATTTACCCATGTACATTAATGAGCTGCTAGGGACAACAGATTGATGTCCCTGACACTCACAATTATGAAATCACTGAAGTGGATTTTATATTTGTATAAAACCCAAGCAGATCTCAAAAATCAAGGGAGGGCGATATAAAACACGCAAGTCATGAATAGACGACGTAAGATGCATTTTAACCCTCGAAACTTTTCAAAGAGTATCTGTGTTAAAATAAGTGTGAGAAAATGAGTCTGTAGACCAAAGTAATGGACAGGATATGCAGTATAATCCAACCGTGTGAGGATGAGGGACGATCTAATCTTGTGCTGTACAATTGCCCCATGTAAGGGCATCTATCAATCGAACCACTATCACCCACCATCAGATAGTGACAATTGTGTCACTATCAGCAAATGCATATACAAATGTAGACCCACACAATTATTACAGATTATTTAGGTCTATTTAACCGTTAAACGACTGCATTTTAACAAGATGCATCTTGAATGTGTCTTAAAGAGGGACGTTGTCCAAGAGCTGTGAGGTCACATCTCCAAAAGATAAACGAAGGTGGCAAAATCAATAACAGATGCATTTTACCATACGGTCTCTCTATTAATATAACTTCAATTAATAAACAAAGTCAAGGGGAACCCAGACAATTTATTAAGAACGAGGGATGAGTGGAGATGTACGTTCTCATCTTTTCTCTCCCCGGAGAACATGTCTGGTGAACACATTGGTGACTGGGGAGGAGCAGTGGGGGTCTAAGAATAAAGCACGGTGTTTCGACAGGTACCATTCCATACTTGACTAAGTGCTTTTGCTCCAACAGTGATTAAATGTGCAGCAAAGCTTAAGGACTCCAACTTCACTTGCTTTACAGAGGCAACTTTTTAAAGAGGGAAGAGTGTGTGCGTGTGTGTGTGTGTGTGTGTGTGTGTGTGAAAGCGGAGGCGGGGCCTGTTTAAACCAGATGACAGGGGAAACCACAAGCACAGTCATTTTCAAAGTCGCTTTTGTTCAGTGCATTTTTTGTGGGCCACGATTGTGTCCAGACATACGATGATCCTGAAATAGGACAAAATTCATTCAGATTTCTTTAACATTTCTCAAATTATGGAAGGAAAAACATTTACTGCTAAAATATGGATTTAATGGCTTAATCTTCACATCATTTTCAGCGTTTGATCACTGGATACAGATTTCTGAAGTAACTTTAAAGTGACAGCACTCAGTAGGAGCATTTTCTAACTGATGAAATATTTTCGGACACATTTTCAGTAGAGAATTTTTTTTCCAAGCCTGAAATATCAAAACTTTCCCTGACTTTTCACGTTTTCCACAAAAAAAGAAACCTTGCCAAATCTAAACGTTTTAACTTTTAATTAGTAACATGAAAACATATTTCCGTTGCTGTGTGTTTGTTTTCTCCACAATTTGCCTGTACCATGTAGTGAAAATAAAACCACCTACTGCTTTATTTCTCTTTGTGAAGAGCTTCGATGAAAGCTTCAAGTTTCTCCTGAATTTCTCGAACTTTTTCTGTAAAAACGAAACACAAAAATGCACATGTAAGCAAAACACAAAAGTAGCAATGCTGTCAGTTTTAACAAGGCACATAATTAGCGTTTCATATTCCTCGGGTTCAAGCGTGCCTTCGGAAAACCCCTAAGCTGCAGATGCGCACCTTCAAGTGGACTCATATGTATGGAAATATTTTTTCTTGCAGTTTAAAAGAGTTTTCTGGCAGATAAAGTATCAGTTGTGTCAAGTGCCACCATGGGTACAATCTCTGTCACCCAAACAGCAGATGGTGGCCACTGACAGTTCAACACTGAAAGGTACATGCGTTTGAGGAGCAGATGATGAAGAGGAGGTGTTCTGTGGCACCTCCACATGCTGCTTCAAGCTTGTCCCCTTCAGGGAGCAATAGGGAACCCCTTGAGAACTTAAAACTGTGTGAAAGTTACATGTTCCTTTGAAACCAAAAATGATTCTTGAAATTCAGAATTTTTACACAAATAATCCAATTATATATTTTTTATAACTATAAACTAAACATTTGGGCTTCTACAATAACAAAACACTTTAGTTTCACCCAGAAGCCAAACTGTTATTCAGTTACAGGTGGTATTGGGGGAGGGGCATTCAAATTCTAGAGAGCATATAATTGGATGATTTGTGTAGTGCTAAATGAGTCATCACTATTTTTGTTCCATTTTCACAGCAGACCGCAATTCAGTTACACAGATGGCTTTAAAACTAGACATGACCTAAAAATTCACCATCCACAAACAATTTAATTGGATCTTTTAGCACTGGATACACTACAAGCATGTATGCCATTTCTGGGCACACATGCAAGTCCATTTGTGCGCTAACAGTGTGAAAACAAACAATTTAAGGTTTCATATGACAACAGGTTAACTGCGCTTTTCAAGTGAACACTGGACAATACGTTTGCGGCTGTAACTGAATACTGTCATTTAAAGCTCGTGCAGTCGTTTTAGGTATTTTCGTGGTGCAGGGATTCCCCTTTTATTTCAAAAATGCAGAATGAAAGACAGTCTTTGTGGACATCTGACACCCCTGAGGTCTGAAATCCAACCCTGTGACCCACACACAGACACACACACGCTAACACATAAAAACACACAAACTTTCACGAATCACCCACCAGGCCTGGAAACACGACTCTTCAGTAGCCTCATTACACACATGCATAAACCCCTGGACCTTTATGTGCACAGGGATATAAAAGAGACTAACGCTGGAGGGATGTGAATGAAACTGAGCCTGGATGAGGGCTTCATGACACAGCAGATGTGAAGATGAAACTCAAGCTGTCTGTGGTCTTCATTAAAGGAGGACAGTGGTACTTTAATACACTGAGAAATGGTCATTTTCAATAAATGTCCCACTAGGGTTGAAGGATATAGCTGAAATTATTATTTTGCAGTCTTTCGACCAGGTCAGAATGTATGTACTTGCCCTGAGTTGGCTTTAAAGAAACAGAAGGAATAATCAACATTTCAATATAACAACATTTATTGTTTCCGAGCACTAGCAAAAGCGCACACAGTTAAATAAAATCTATATTTACCGCTATATGTTGTTAAAAAGTTTTTAAATCTATATAAAACATTTTCATATTAAAGATTTCACGTTATTGTTTTGACTACACACTAAAACAGCATTGATTAAAATCTTCAAAATTGAGTTAACACACAAATAGTGATAAAAAAAACAGACCGGGCACAGTTATACATCAAGTGGCTACAACACAGCGCAGAGCAACTGTTGAACTTAAAAAGTGTACGATTTTATCCAATGAAGACAAAGAAAAACAGATGGCTGAGGATGACGTGAACTTGTGTGTATATTGGCTTAATGTGTGTGAAAAGACTGAGAAACGGATATTTATTCCCGTTCGCCATCTGTTTGTTCCACAGAGAAGCGCAGAATTCCGGCTAAGAAAAGGCCAAAACACGTCTTTCCTTTTCAATGAAATGTGACAGGAGAGAGAACTGCTCCTTCCCTGCTCCTGTGAGTCCGGGAATGAGATCCAAACTGTTTACCTAAGAGATGAGCTTTCGGACACATCCATTCATACGTCTCGGGTCATGAATATTCCCATAATCCTTTGGCCCCTTGTTTGGTGGTATTCCCAAATCCCCACAGCCTCCTTGTTTGGTGGTGTGTGGGGCGGCTTTCTCCTTTATTAGGATTCCTCCTCAATCTCTTCTTTAAAGGGGCTCTCGCCTGATCTCCGCATGAAATGATATCTCTTTTACTCCCGCTCTTGTGGGCCTCTAAGCCTCATGGGCCGGAGCGGCAGAAGGCTGGAGAAAGCCCTTAATTGACCTGTAATTAGACTGTGAAACAGTGTGGCCAGGGAAAACAGACGAACAAGGAAGGGCACGGGATACCGGCAAGGAGATGGAGGCTAAAGGAGCTGTGAGGAACTGAAGAGAAACTCAATCCCTTTAAATGCTCTTCAGTGTTTGCCATCAAGTAGCGCCACCATCAATGGAGAAAAACCTACAGAAATTAAAATGTGGCTTTTCAACAGCTCATGTTTTCCACCTCTTCTTCCCAGAGAGACTGCTGGAGAATGTTCATG
>JAZGTI010019659.1:0-10983 GCA_036877585.1 Botia kubotai | reverse complement strand
AGAGAGAGAGGACTCTTACCTGTTTGTGCATTTCAATGTTGAGTCCATATGACATCTCATAATACTGCAGTCAGAGAAAGAGGAAGAATTAGAGAGCGACAGAGAATCACATGCATCTTCATTTCAATAGCTGAACTTCACACATTCAGTTGTGTTTGTCAAATCTACGAATACAGACATTTTCTGTCACGTAGCTAAACACTGTATGAAGTCTATGAGAATAAGTGTATAAGTGAATAAATTTAGTCTGCTTATGACACAACGCAAAATACACTTATATTCATATATACTGTCTAAAGACAAGCGCTCTCCATAGCCACGCCTCCTCCAACACGTGAACGCATACAGTTTGACAGGCAAGTAGGACATCCAATCACTGCATTCGGACCGAATGCAATGATTGGATGAGTATTATATGGTCCTGCCCCTTCCACAGAAGATATACATCTATATAAATGTATTTAGACCACTTAGTGATTGCGAAGTCAGATCAGGATGTGAAGAGATTTTCAACCACATAACAAAAAATGTGTCTGTAAAAAAACACCTATACTGCTTTCATAGGGCTAAATTTAATATAAAAATTTAATGAAGGCAAACAGGTATTTCAATCAATGTGACACGAGCTCATCTGAAGCTCTGGGCTACAGCAGCCGATCTCTTCATCAGCTGTTACAGACACTCATTGATCCGCCAGACAGAGATCAATACTGTTACACTGTCTCATGACCCATAATACAATTGATCAACCAGAGGAATATGAAACAGTGCAGACGCCCGAGAGAACGAACAACACACAGACACAAAGAGAGAGAGAATGCAACGAAGACCCGAGGAGGAAAATCAAGGAAGAGAGGGACAAGCAAAATTACGTTTTAAAGATGATGAAAAAATACAAAGGATGAATGAATGAAACACAAAAAACAAAGAAATACACAAACAGGAACAACCTGAAGAACTGACGAGGTTGAAGACAGTGTAACAGTGGAACTTACACAATCATTTACAAAAGAGATATTTTAATGAAAAGCAGAGAATCTGTTCAAACCACAGTGATCAGGCAAGTGATGATTAATGTATGTATACATTATACACAGTAACACTGTTTATGGTACATTAGGACGCCTATATTTGTAACTGTAAATATGATACTGTAAAATGTCCAGAAATTGTGTACATTTACTCACCATGATGTAATGACGCTGCATTTCTGATTTCTCACTCGCCAGTTTATCACATTCCAGTTTTAGACTAAAAGAGGGACAGAGAGAGAGAGATTATGATGTAATCAATCAAAAATCACTTCACACTAGCTGGAATACAAATATACCGACAACTACAGTGCAGTACAGTGTCTGTAATAACCTTTTAAAGCCCAGAGATGAACCTAGAATCACATGTTAATTAGCATCAAAAGAAAACCAGGAAAATTCACTTTGTTACCACGTTATGTATTTTGTGTTCAAGTAATTCTTTTATTTCCTGGTTCAACAGTTTAAACGTTTTTGTCAGATGGTTTATATTTTGCATGCATGTGAAAACTGTTGTGCTTTATTTTAGTCTTGTTCTGGGTGTGTGATTTGTTCAGCTTCACTGTTTTGTTGTAGGTGTGAACGGGGCTTAAAGGCTGCGATCTGGAGTCAATCCTGTTCTGAGGTTTACAAGCAGTCTAAACTCCACAGACATCGTCTAAAGCTTCAGTGATGTCTGATGTGGCCACAGCACATCTGTGACCCCAAAACATCAACACAATCATCGGTTCCTGCTCCACCTCCCTCTTCCTTCCACTAATGTGTGATGTCCTCCATGCAGCTACATGATAGCTCTTATCTCCAGCGTGACAGCTGATGACAGGAAGCAGCGTTCACACCCTGCTGAAGGTCCCACTGAGGGACTCACACAGCCAGAGTGACAGAGACGGTCAATAAGAGTGACTGACTGTTCTCTCTTCTTTAGAGAACAGCTAAAAAGCTTTTATTAAGACTTAAGACTAACAATTTAAATATATATGATATAATATTAAAAAGAGTTCTAGTTTCTGCAAGAATATTATTGATAAGTTTGAGAGAACCTTTAGAGAACATTAGGCAATGTTCTGAGAACATTCACTGTTAACTGTGGTAGGGCCACAATGGGTTCTAAGCAGATGCACAGACTTTTTCTTGTCCGTCCAGACAACGAGAAGAGCGCATCGTTACCATGCAGAAGAACCGTACATGTTTTCTGTGCACATACTCATACTGCCACATCACACACAAGTAAAACTGAGAACTCTTAGATCGAATGTAATACGAGGACAGTGAGACTTTATCCAAAAATAAAAATTGTCAACATTTACACAATAAGGTGTTTTCATAATGTATCATTATCTTTCATTCGCGGACAAACAAAAGGAGAGATGTAGCAGAACGTCTGTGATTTTTACCTACAATGAGAGCGACTGTGGAAGGACAGTTTCAAGATATATAGAGATATGAATCATAACACAACACAGCTTGTGCTGGTTATTTAAATTCTCCTGAAGTCACGAGAACTTTACGTAATAAACAGACTAAAATGTATTCTGCATTCCTCTCAAACCTCATTCACACCTTCACTGCATGTTTAAACACAAAGAGAGTCCGGATCGGATATTTGGAAATAAAACAGCACCAATATTTTTCATATTTTGCTTGTGGTTCACAGAAGACAGACACGTGTTTGACTAAATAAAGACTACAACTTAATTAATCATAATTAAAAGCACTAATTTTGTGGCTGTTTTGGTGAGTGACTGCGACACCCACTGTTGTCTGTTTGTGTTGGTGTGTGTGTGTGTGTGTTGTATACCTGTGATATTGTGCCTGCAGGAACTGAAACTCATCTTTAATGCGATCGCAAGAGTCCGACGTGGTGAATTTGAGCGACTGTGCCGACTGAGACGAAGCCTGAAAAACAGCCAATGAAAAGAGATTATATATGAGATTAGATCACGGTTACCCATAATCCACCAGTTCCCCTGTTACTCAGGACCACTAACACACACACCACAACAGACAAAATGATTGTTGTGTCTTCTGTCAGAGGTTTGTTTGCTAAAATTAAAGCCTGCAGTGAGCAGAGGAGAAGGGCTGTCCTGCAGGAACAGGGTCGCTGACCTGCGACCCAAACACCAGAAAAATAGATCATGTATTTGAATTCTATGTGCAGGATGGCCAAGAAGTCACTGCTGGATGAGTGTGTGTATGTGTGTGCGCGCGCACTGAGCACTGGAGGAGCGCAGGATAAATAATTTCTATAAAAATCTAAATTTATCTGACAAGTAATATATTCTCACATTTCCTTCATCTCTCCTCTTGTACATTTAAGTGATGTTGTTCTGCTCTGGGGGAGGAGAGAAGTGTGTGTGTCTGTGTGTGTGTTTCTTTAATCCCTGTAGTCTTACACTGCTATTATAAATCAATTAGAGGAACAAAAACAGCATCATCACCCGTGACCCATAAACACACACACACACACACACACACACACACACACACACACACACACACACACACACACAAAGAGAGAGAGTGCATAACAAATATTTGTATATTTTCAAGCATTAATAGTACAAATAATGTAAAGGGATATGTGTATAAGGGATATACAAACTAAAAAGACTAAAAACACAATGACGTAAAAGACAAATAAAATATAAGGGTGAGTTTAAAGCTGCAAACTGTAACTTTATTGGGTTAAAACTGAACAAAAACTCAATCACTGAGCAGATGAGCGTTCAACACGATCTCCTGACCTTACCCTGATTCACAGCAGTACAGTACGTTTATAATAATCATTTATAATTTGAGCTGTCAGGTCCGATTTCCCAGCAAATCTCAATATGGCTTCATTTGACCTTAATCAATGTAAAGAAAAGTGTGTAAAGTAACAAATGTTTTCTCTATATATAGTTAACTAAACACACACAACAGCGACAAAAAAGGGAATAAAACAATGAGATTAAACAATCCCCCCCCCCCCAAAGAAACAAAAATAGAACAGAATAACATCTCTAGAATAAATCAGAAAGAATTACATCTTATATTGGGGGGTAACAAGCCCTCCCCTGTTGTCCCCTTTGTGATGCTAATGAGGGACTTTGCCCTCACTGACCCAGACATCTGCTGCACACACACTCTCCCTCTTTCTCTGTCTAACAGCCCTCAAGGGTCTTATCTGTTTTTTTGTTTCCAAAATTGCGGCTGGTGTGTGTATGTGTGTGAGTGTGTGTGTGTGTGTGTGTGTTGTTATAGTAGCAGAGGAAGTGAGATGTTTCAGAGGGAGCTGTGTGTAATGCAGACACAAACAATTACACACGTGTGTGTGTGCGTGCATGTGTGTGACAGAATGAGTGATCAGTGGTTCACAAACACATTAGCAGCAGTACTGGGGTGTGGTGGTGCACACACAGTTAACAGACGAGGAGTGTGTGTGTCAGGGGGGATTAACCTCTCTCTCTGTTGGGGGTGTTGTACAGAGAGGGGGGGTCTCCTTAATTCAGTTGTCCTTAATAATGTCCCACAGACCCCTGTACACCCCCACGACACAATACACACATAATGAAGCCAGACCTGTGTGTGTGTGTGTGTGTGTGAGACATTTAAGTGCTCAGCCTTCTCCACATGTGTTAACTGAAGAAAGAACACAGAGAATCTCTCTCACGCAACAATACTAACTATACATTTAAAAATGAACTATGCTTTTACTACTTTACTACTAAAAACATGCAAGTGCTGCCTATGCAAAACGATGAAGAAAACAATACTGAGTGGTTGCTATGTGTTTGCTAACATGTTTTCAGTGGTTGTTAGGGTGTTACTATGCAGTTGCTTGGGTGAAGAGAAGCTTGGGTGCTCTGGAGAGTTGCCAGGGCGTTACTATGGAGACAATCAGATATTTGTAAGTAAAAAAGCAGCATGCTAAATGCTAACGTCTGATTGTCGGGTGTCTAAAAAATCTGACATAAAATGTGAGAAACCAGAAGTTTATCAGCTACATGGGACAGATCTCAGGCCCAGCTATGACATCACAATGATTCACCATGTCAAACTTCTCAGAAGATCCTGCCTGGCCTACAATAAGGGTTTCTTAGAGATTCTCAGTGAAAGGGCCATGACTCACATCAGCAGATGGGCAGAGTTCCGAGAGTACAGCATCCAAATAGTCATTTTTACTCATCTAGGGTTCTTTAGCGATCGATATGCTTCTGTATCGTTTTCCGGGTTCTGTACAGTAGCTGCATAGCAACGCCCTGTTAACTATGAGTTCTGCATGAACAAGCACGTCTTCAGAAATCTTTAAAATCTAGTTTTGATCCAGTGATTAGTTCTAACCCCAAAAGAAAACAAATCAATACAAGACCTTAAAAAGTCACAGAAGAGCACTGATCTGTGCACACGTCAGCTGAACGCAGAGTTATGGAGTCTGTTACTGAATGTTATCTCCACTGAACACCGAGTTCAAGAGTTCAACAGGAAAGAGGAAGACGATGGTCAACACACTGACGAAGAACTGCTTTTGGTAATCAAACACAGTGCTAAAGCAGCAATCCTCATTCATAATCCACTGGACTCCATTTATAACCCCAAAACAAGTGGAAGAGGGCCAACAAATGGATTAAGAACAAGATTAATAGAGTTTGAGGACAAACATTAACAAACTCTTTTTTTTAAATGCCTTCACTATGAGTTAGTGTTTTAACTCAACTGTCTGTGGAAAACCAGACTTCCCATGTCATGACAATTCCAAAGAACCGCGTTGGATTCAGAATGTTCAAAAACAAGCTATTGAATCGATTCAGCAAAAGCCTTTTAAAAATGACAACAACAACTTAAGAGATCTGGTAAGTCAAACTGATTCCAAAGACCCAAAATTCCCAACAACGCTGTAAATCCTTCAGACTGAACTAAGGAATCAGCAGTAACTCCTAATCCCAGATTTGGGATTCTGCAGTTAATCTTTGCTGGATGGCCATTTCTGCTGACACTTAAGAGGTTTAAAATGGAGGTTTGGCTGGCGTACTTAAGAATTCATCTACATCAATAAGACATTAAAATAATGTCTTTAACAGAGTTCGGTCTCACTCTGTTGATGTATTAATCTGTTATTTTAAAACGTGAGGCCCGTTTCAAAACTAATCCTAAAGGAATGCCAGTGGAATTTCTATCACACTTTAAAACAGAACAAATTCTAATGGAATCAAACCGATCCTATCACATAACCTGGAATTCTGAGGTAAAAATTGGAATCGAATGATTAAAAAACAACAACAAATTCAGATTCTTTTACATTTTTGACAAGGGGCTGAAGTTACACATAAATTGGCTTTAACGTATAGCTCTGCGTGTCTCTTTATGAATCTAAGAAGCTGGGCACCAGTTCCTTCTGGCCAATGGATCCACTGGCTGAACACAACTCATTGTGTACTAGATGGGACAGCTAGTCCAGAAACACGGAACCATGAGTTCTAGAATCACGTCTTACCGTTGTTATTTCTTTATTACTGGTGTCACAGCATCCCGTTCACCTTCTCAAGAAAGTCTCAAGACATCGACCGAAATGTTTTTTTAAAATGTGCCCCCCAAATTACCAAAAAGGCTTAAATTAAAACAGCCCCCAAATCCGCCCACTCATGAGGAGGTTTTCATTAGCGTCTCTGTGTTTGTGTGCCCACACACGGCTGCGTGCATTCGGGGGGGGGAGGCAATTAGACTTGAGTGCAAACAAAATAATGACTGGGGACTCATTAAGACAAGCTGCCCACTGTGTGCACAGGAACAATTCATGGAAACGACACAATTAAGCCTCCAGAGGGAGGGAACCAGGCATGGTGTGCAAACAAGCCTCTCAGGCCCTCAGAACCTACCAGAAGCTGAATACACTCAGAAAGCCTTTCATTTATACATGCTACCCGAAACCAGATCACTGTCAGAGGGGCGATCAACAAATAGCATGTAGATAAAGGTTCCAAAGCCGCTTCTGTGTTCAGTATTGCTGGATGTGTATGTATTGATTCTCTGTGGTGAACTCTGATTCATATTTAGAGTTAGTCTTCTAGAGATGAGACGCTCAGAATCGATTTAACCACACTAAGCTTCCTCATCTCCAGAACATCTTTCAACATCAGTGTTTACAAATAATGTCACAATATCCTTTTTTTGTATAAAAAATATTTCTGTGCCAAATATCAAGAGATACAAAACCCTCACAATATCTCTTGATATTTGGCAGCGTAATATTGCCATTTTCATGTATAATAACAATCCAACATTATTTAAATAATAATACCACAGTATTACCATGGAGTATATCTATTACAATGGAACGTATCCAAAGATACCATGGTGTGCCTAAAAACCATTGTATGACCACAGTACATCCACCACATGGCATTTCCCTGGTACACGTCCAATAACTTTTACCACAGAATCATGTGTACAAAACACGGTACAATACCATGTTTGCTGGGCATGGTACCATGATAAAGTACCATGGGCACTTTCTAATACCGTTTGGGTAGGTCTTCTTTACCATGCGTCGACCTAAAACAGTGGCAAGTGTTTATCTCATAAATATTAAAAATCATACTGGTGTAAACAATCTGATGGATATAAAAGCAACAATGTATGCGATTATAGAAGCGATATAATGCATCATGAAGCAAACACCTGCTGTAAGAGGATCGTCAATAGGAATGAGACACTTACCGAGTGCCTGGCTTGTGGAAACATCATATCAGCCTGTTATTGCGCTTTATTCTCCGTCTGTGGGCTGCAGATGGATGTCCTCTTTGTTCGCTTCGTCGCAGGGCAGTTTTCGTCGTAATTGGTCAGTTTCACGACAGAATCTCTTCAACAGATTTCCTGGGTCTGGTCTCCAGTTTGGACGTTTTTTAACAGCTTTACAAACCTAAATCCAGGTCGAAATGGGTCTTGCCTTTAAAACAACAACTGATCGACAGATTACCTTCACTATGTAACATCGCGGTTATACGGGAGAGAAAAACAATCTTCTGTTGCGTTAGGCCAACGTGAACGATTAACACGAAGTCAATGTTCAGATACAATAATAAAAGTCGAGCTATGCGGCTAATGCTAACAGGCAGGTTTACGGCGCGTAAACTATACGCTAAACTATACGCGTTAAAATACACGAGAAGACGTCTAACTCTTGTCGTGTGACGCTGATCTGGCCTCTGTGTGTCTAAACGCGGTGAAAAAGCACATTGCACGGGAAAATCATGCCTCTTCCGCCGCTTCAGGACTCATATGGCGAATTCATGTGATGCGAGACGCCTGATTTCGAAGTCTACTATGGGAAAGTCTCTGCTCATGCATATTCATTAGTCCATCGCTCATGAATATTAACTACCTAGCTCAGTCGCTTGGTAATCTTCCGGCGGTGTCTGGTTACGTCATGAAATGAACGGGAAAGAGCCACGCCTTAACCATATAGATTATTTTACAAAAAATCTCTTAACATTACTATTCGTTTTTCATATTTATACCATCATTTTGCTTTACTTATTTCTGAACATTTGTTAAGCAGTTGAGCAAGACGCTTCCTTATCGTTTTTAATTTATTTGTATGACTATTTCCTATTGTTTTCATTCGTTTCCCATGAATTTTAATATTTTATTCGTCACTTAATTTTTTTTATTATTTTGACTTTGATTCTCTCCAAAGGCCCTCTGTTTTCTATTGTTTGGCGTTTGTATTGTGTTTCGCAATGTTTTGCAGTGAAAACTTTAATAAAAAACGCCTTTATATGTCGTACCCGGCCCAACCCACTTAGCTACCTCTGCCTCTCAGCCAATCAGAGGACGACGTCTCATTGCGTCATTCATATTTAAGACCTGCGCCCTCGCCATCCTGGGGTTCGTCCATGCGCGTGCGGGATTTAAGGTGGCGCCCAGGAGGCCCATTTTAAAATGTCAAATGGATGAAACGACAGGGCGGAAGTGTGTCTTTGTGGGTGAAGGTGGAGGAATTGCGCTGCTTTTGTTCCTGGTCAGTGGACAGCGACTCCAACCTGCAACCCTGGGAACTGCACCCATGGGACGAGAACTCTGAACCGTTCCTACTAAAAGCCAACTCAATATTGTAGTGAACATACGTTATTTTCCAATACCAGATACATTCCTAATATAATCTAATATAATATACAATTGCACATTATATAATTTACCTTTAGATTATATAAAACATTACAAATAGTCAATGAGGTGATTAAAACACTATAGATATAGTTATAGAAGAACCAATACAATTTTGTTCAATATATTATCATAATGACGTAATTAAACCTATGGGCTGGGTCTCATAAGTTTGCATCGTTTACATGTTGATCAATGAGTTCCTTATCACACTGCGTAATGAATGCTCAACATTTACTGAAGGCGAGTCATTTTGTCATGTAAATTAATAATAAATCACCGCCGTCGACAGCAGAAACACTTTTGATTGTATTGAATTACAGATGAAATTGATTTTATGAGGCGCTGCAGACCAATATTGAGTTAGAGGGTGAGGATCCTCCAGTTAACTTGTGCAGGTGCGTTTTAAGCCTGAGGACATCATGCAATCCTTTGCGCCCCCTTCCGGACAGAAAACCGAACTGCAAGTTAGTTACACGAACATTTTAAGATAAATTTGTAATGTTTGACAAAACAGATTATATAATATATAATGACGTTTAAAAAAGTCAATTTTAAGCTCCCAAGACCATCAGGTACTGCAAAAGAAAACACGCTTCAAGACCATCAGCAAGTATAGGAACAAATTTATTTAAATTTAAAACAGATACTTTATAATTTTTGTTTTTTAGAAGGCGGTTATGAAAATCATTTCCATGTTTGAATGAGGTTCAGGCAACAGTGGTTGAAATGAAACGAATGCAAATAAAAACAACAAAAATATGGTGCGAGAATGTTGCAAATAAACGTCCACTACGTTTCCTCGTCGCGAGGATTTGAATGTATTTGTCTGAACCCAAAACTCCCACCAGGACAAAGAGCACATGCTTGAATAATTACAATTGCTTAAAAACAAAAAAAACAGCAGTTTATCTTCCAACTTAAACCCAAAGTAAAACGGTTTACTCATCTTTTGTGTTTCATTTTTAAAAGGAGACCGAGTCCAATTTTGTGGTCCGCATGTGATTTGCACAACAGTTGGCACTTGTTATGAGTCCATCTCAAAAGGGGGCTTGGCACACGCAATTATCATACAACATTTACATTTGGTATAATTACAAAATAAAGTGTAAAAAGAAGCAGAGAAAAGACTGGAGATAAAACCCAAATAAATCGACACGATTATCATGACATAATACTTGGTAACGACAGGGGACTGAAAGCAAAAATCTAAATTCAGTCTCTTTCATCTGGGTCAAAAACTCAACTACCCAGTCATACATTCACCATGTATGTAAATAACAGCTGTCTCACTCTGCGGTCATCAGCACGGGGACAGAATGTTTCAAAACGAAACAGTTTGAGGAGAATCTTGCTGAAAAAGTCGACACATTTATATCTGAATAGCACATCTGATTTAATGGAACATACGAAAGTCTGAATAATATTTTATTCTGCATGAACATTCATTCAGTCTGCATGAACAAAATTGCAACCAACTTCATTGTGACAATTCAGAGTAAGTTGAAAAAATAGGGGGGTGTGGCTTGTTTTTCCACTGGGAATTGATTGGATCTACGGCTCTGGCTCCGCCCAAACCGCCAGATTGACATCATGCGAGAGGGATCGCTGTTCCAGAGAAGTACATTTTCAGATTTTAATTAAATATGTGAGACAGGTGTTATTTCCCATGAAGCATCGCTGGACCATCAGGATGTTAGCCAACATTGTATATACATTGTTGGCTAACAATGACCTGAGGAGGCGTTTGCTGCCATGTTTAATGTACGTCAAAGCACAAAAAATACAAGCAGGAGCCTGACAAACT
>JAZGTI010019658.1:0-10983 GCA_036877585.1 Botia kubotai | reverse complement strand
AATCAACACACAGGGTGTTGCTTGGGAAACTGGATCTGTAGAGGAATGTTCTGGGTTTAACACCATCTACCTTTATGTTGTAAATGGGGTGAATGTTCTTCATGGTGTCCAGCACAACTTTGCGAACCTGCAGAGGAGAGCAAGAATATTCAACATACAATCAAAATATGACCAACTGAACATCCAGTGTACAAAGCAATGCATATGCAAATGAGTCTCTAAAGTTCTCACATCTTTCAAGCCGCTGTGGGGGCCGAGAGCAGACACTGTGTTCCCCTGAACCATCACGTAACAGCTGGTGAGGAGCTCCAGTGCCTGAAACAAACATCTCTTATTCCTGTCATATGTAACTGCTTAAAACAAACCCCATGAAACTGTACAGCAGACGTGTGTTGTGCAGTGAGATGAGCAGCGTGTTTGCTCACCTTCAGTGTGGAGCCCTTGGGTCCGATCAGCCGCTGTCTCCTCTTCACGAATCGCTCTCTGTTCCGCACCAGAGTGCCGATCTTGATTATATCACACGCCACATCATCCTGCAGTATCCTGACCGCCTGAAAACAACAGTTACACATCACTGCCCATAAATATTATATTCAAATCAAACATTTATTTACACATACTGTCATTAGAAACGATCACATGTATAACAGCGACCTGTTCAAACGGGACACTTCTCGCCAATAACTTGATGAGATCTCTCGCTCTGAGGATAGCATACGGGTCAAATGTTTTCTTGGTGGTGTTGACGGTCATACTGCCTTCAATCAGGTCCAGTGTGCCATTGATGCACTACAGAACAACAGAATAGACAGGAGGAAATCAGACCGCTGAGTTTAGATCTGACACACTGCTTGTGTTTTCTCAACACTCACAACTTCTCCAAGCGCTTTCTGCACCAGGGGCCAGCACTCCTTCAGATACGCCTCTCTGTATTTGGGGAACAGGGTGGCGAAGCTGCTCTCCTCCAGCAGACCTTTTGGGTTGTCCTCTCGCGTGAACGGAGCTTCTTTCCAGCCGTCCGGTACAGTGAGCAGTTCTGTCTCATCTGCTGCACGACACAACTTACAGAAGTCATTTCCTTTCTCAAAGACAACAACTATCGTTTCCAGCCAGTTTATGATCACTTGTTTATGTTTTGTTTGAACAAAACACACAGTCAGATGCACATTCAGCTGCTATATTATTAAGACGTTAGAGTTAAGGTAAAGAAATTCTTCACCCAGTAAAGAAATTCTTCACCCGGTTACTTTATTTGCGCTCTTAATTCTATTCATGAACTGCATCATATATAAACATTTACAACAATTGCAGAGTCAACATCAATAATCAGTATAATAAACCGAATAATATAGAGCCGTTCTGAGAGTTCATCGTGAAACTGACCTTGATTCTTATTCTTTTTGTCTTTTCTACTGGATGGCGTTTTCCCCGTGTTTTCTGTGGGGTCCGCCATTATTGCTGTCAGAGTGTGACGTCAGACGTTGCGCCATTGCGTCACGAGTAGTCCGCGGAACTGGCGCTTTTACTGCCACCCGGTGGTGTGGAGGTAATACAGATTTATATGTATTGTAATAAAATGTACCAATTTATTTTGAAAATCTTAAAAAAAACATATAATTTATAATGTAAATAATTTAAATCAACTATAATTTATTTAAACATATCCTAATAGCCCATTTCAACAAACACTGCATTCAATTTCTTTATAAAAATAAAAGATGACATTAATCATTAGGATTTATTTGTAGTACAAATGAATAAAACAACAATCTCTAACCAAACGTCAGAATAAAGTTTCAGTGTGTTTTCTCAGTATCTCTACACTGAGGCTGGAAATAAATCTGTGTAATCTAATCTTCATAAGTAGTGACAGACTGTGTTTAATTACACACATTTCCACACAGTGGACAACAGACATTCTGTCTCAGTGCTGTGTAATATAATAAGAGTCACAAGTGCAGACAGAGGGATTCTGGGATATTACAGTACTCACACAGCTTCAGCCCAGCATTCATCAGTCTATGCTCAGAAGACCGCTCAGCTCAGACCGACACACACTGAGGGTGAACATGACGACACACACCGGGTGTTTGTTGGGACTGTGTGTGCTTGTGTTTATCATAACTGGATCCAGTACAGAGCAGAAGATGAATCTGGCAGCTTTCATTCGTAGCGTCTCTTCAGGAACACTGATCAGAGATCTGGATGACCTACAAACCCAAGACCAGAGCAACAGGATACATCAAACTGGACCTTTTATCAAAGCTGCAGCTGTTGGGCCCAAACTGCTCACCACAGATGGACTCCTCCAGGGTCTGATGGTGGATATGTGTTATGTTTTTTATGGGATACCGTTTGCTGATCCACCTGTGGCTGCGTACCGCTGGAAAGCCCCCCGCCGGGTCACCCCGTGGAGAGGGGTGTATGACGCCACCTATCCCAGAGCAGCGTGCATGCAGGCCTGCCTCGGCCCGCTCTCTGATCACTGTCCCAGGAAGGTGCGGGGGGGGTTCTGTAGCTCGAAATGATTTTACATACAAAAATCAAATGAAGGTATATAACTGAATTTTGGTTTCTCTCGGCAGGTAAGTGAGGATTGTTTGTACCTGAACGTCTTTGTTCCACTGAGTGTAAATGTTTCAGCGCCGCTGGTCAAACCTCTGCCCGTCATGGTCTGGATCCACGGGGGTGACTTCATCGCTGGCTCCGCCTCCAAACCACTGTATGACTCACGGTACATCAGTAACTTCACACACACAGTGGTTGTGAGTGTGGCCTATCGCCTGGGTGAGTCACATGATCAAACACACATTTGTCCTCACTGTGATAGACAGACAGCTGATGTTCATTTATCTTCAGGGGCTTTTGGGTTTCTAGTGTCAGGGAAGGACCCAAAGATTTCAGCAGTAGGGAATTATGGGATTCTGGACCAGCAGGCAGCATTGCTCTGGGTTCAGCAGAACATTGCTGTGTTTGGAGGAGACCCAAACAGGGTAAGAACTTACTCAGATAAAACATCCCAGAACTTCTGAACAGTCCATGACTTTTCTAGAATTTTAAAATTCCCCTAAATTTACAGATTCCCCAAGTGGGGTGGAAAGATTTCACAGACTTACAGTAATGAAGCTTATATATGTGTGTGTGTGTGTATGTCTGTGGTGTGTGTGTGTATGTGGTGTGTGTATGTCTGTGGTGTGTGTGTGTGTATGTGGTGTGTGTGTATGTCTGTGGTGTGTGTGTATGTCTGTGGTGTGTGTGTGTCTGTGGTGTGTGTGTATGTGGTGTGTGTGTATGTCTGTGGTGTGTGTGTATGTGGTGTGTGTGTGTCTGTGGTGTGTGTGTCTGTGGTGTGTGTGTATGTGGTGTGTGTGTATGTCTGTGGTGTGTGTGTATGTGGTGTGTGTGTCTGTGGTGTGTGTGTATTCAGGTGACGATCTTTGGAGAGAGTGCAGGCGCTCAGTCCGTCAGTCTGCATCTTATGATTCAAAGCAGCAAACCACTCTTCAGACAGGCTGTTTTACAGAGCTTACCGTTCTCTATTCCACTTAAAACACGGTAAACACACACACACACACACGTCTCTGTGCACATCAGCATCAGGTTTCAAACACTCTGGTTTGCTCCTCAGGCATGAGGCTGTGAAGCTCGGAAAGACCTTTGCTCAGATGGTCAACTGTTCAGTGAAGGACATCGTGTGTCTGCTGTCTCTGAGCCCTCAGGAGGTTCTGACTGCACAGATCAAATCCAGTAAGATCCACAGTGTGTGTTAATATCTCCTCCAGGTGAAGAACAGCATCTACAGATATCTGTGTCTCCAGGCTCAAAGCTGGTGAACCCGTTTCACTTTCTGGAGGTGTTTGAAAGCTGGGGGCCGTATATAGATGGAGATCTGATCGAGGAGCAGTCTGTGAGCGCCTTTCTGAAGGGACACTGGCAGAAGGAGAAAGCTGTGCTGCTCGGTACATTAGACACAATCTCGTTGTTTTGAGAGTTTGCGTTAAAACAATGTGCTGATTAAATGATATTATTAATTTTATGATCTAATTAATTAATGTAATGGTTATTGTGTGTGTGTGTGTGTGTGTAGGGACCACCTCAGAGGAAGGTGTCATCTTTGTGTATGGGGTCTTTAATAAGCCTGTGTCGGCGTTTGAGTGCACTGTCTACACAACAGCCATATTTAAACAGCATGCCATCAAAATCCTGCACAAGTATCTGCCACTCTATAAAGACCCAGACCACAGAGAGATGCTCGCACAGGTGAGCCACTGACACACGTTCACTGTGTGTGTGTGTGTGTGTGTGTGTGTATGTGTGTGTGTGTGAATGAGGACACACCTCTCATCTCTGTTTCTCTAACAGCTGATCTGGGTCACATGCCATCAACACAATAAAAATCTAACATGACAACATTAAACAACATTATAATTCAGTTTCATAACATGCAAAGTCAATAAGAAATATAATTCTGTAAAAAATAGAATATCAGCTGAATTTTATCATGTTACATTACGACAGTTAAAACTGAGAGGAACTGAAAATGCAATCAGTGCAAAAATCGTAATGATCATAAAACTGACTTTCATATAATGTAATATTATAGAATATAATATTTCATTATTATGATCCGATGGTGAAGTGTGAGCAGTACATGTATTAAGAGGTTTTGTGAGATACTCGTAATGTTAATAACATAATGTGATTTTGTTTTTAATGTAAATATATCTTCATTTAAAGATATTTACATAATTCTGCTGATTAAGAATGATTCTTGCAGTGTAATTGAAACACGTCCTCAAGAGGGCGCTGTAACTCTAGTGTGTGTTGTGTTACTGTAGTGCTCCACTCGTGCTTCTGATACCTCGTATGTGATTGTGTTATTGCTGTTCTGCTCTCATTTAAAACTCACCTGAAATCAAAGGTCATGACAATCAGATCACCCGCAGCTTAGTCAATAGACAGAAAGACATTAAATCTGTGTGTGTGTGTGTGTGTGTGTGTGAAACCGACAGTGTTTTAGACCACAGGCGGTACATTCTATGTGTGTGTGCTGTAGTCTTGTGTTTTCTCTCTGTCTGATGAGTGTTTGGTTACCAGGTAACAGATAGAGACACTTAACCTCCGCTGATATGATGAAAAGTGCTGAACAAACCATGATCAACATTCCCTAAAACAATTTCATAACAAACAGATCTCGCTTCACTTCCCAATGTTTAATGTAAACGATTATTTATACTTCAAACATACTGACATGCAGCTGTAACTATCAGTAAGTGTTCTGTGTTGAATGTGTACAGCAGATTAATGTCGTCCTCACAATATTTCAGCTTGTCTGCAGGAACTGATTTGGTTTCTATGAAATGACGTGTACAGCAGTAGTTTCACTCTCAGCACAAATGCTCGTCCACTGTGCTGCTTATTCTAGAAGAAGCAGAAGGACCTTTGAATGAAGAATCTCTGTTCATCTCTTTCAGATTGTCACTGATTATGTCTTTCTGTGTCCGTCCCGGAAATCGGCCCGTGCTGGAGTTCTGTCCGGAAGTTCCGTGTGGATGTACGTGTTTGATCACGTAGCGAGTGATCCTCGCGTGTGGTCAGGTGTGACCTTCTGTTATCAACACGTGTGTCACGGTGCTGAGCTGCCATTCCTGTTTGACTCCGCCCCTGTCGCAAATTTCACTTTCACTCAACCTGAACATCTGTTGTCCAATCACATGCTGTGTTACTGGGGTGCGTTTGCCCACACGGGTGACCCTGGGTCACATATTGACATGAGCCCATTCTGTCAGCAGCAACACCCCCCGCAGTGGCCACGCTACACGGCTGACAGCGGCTGGCTGATTCTGAACCTCACAGTGAATTCACACGCACAAGCAGAATCACGCAACAACATCTGTGATTTCTGGGACAAACTTGGAATCTATCCGTAGGAAAATAAATATCTCAACTGTTTCTCCTAGACAGCAATAAGATTTATTTGCTTCTCAGAGGTTTCTCCTCACTAATCTTTCATGTGTCATCATTTCATTTGTTTTAATGAGAAACAGTTAAGTATTTGTTATCTGTACTTCAATATGAATATGAACAAAGAACCACTAAACAATCTTTATTTGAGACTGAAGTATCTGCTGCCTCCACCTCTCTCTCTATAAAGGATCTTGTTTTTAGGAGATTCATCTGTATCAGTTTCACAGAGTCTGTGCTCAAATGAACAGCAGAGATACTCCAGTGACAATTAGTCAGTTAATTTAGTCTCTCTGTGGTGCACAATCCATCAGTTCTGTTAACCCCATTCCACAGGTTTAAATTACACACCCTTTACTGACTGTTGAGACACTATACTTGTGGGAAACAGTGTGTTTGTATGGCTCACACACACACACACACACACACACCATTTACATGATTTAGATTATCTGAAGGAAATGAGGCTGTTTTCTTTAGAAAACTCACTACCATAATGTTAGGGTGCTGTGGGTGGTTGCCAGGGCGTTGCCATGCAGTTGCTACAGTGTTCTGAGAGGTTGCTAACAGATTGCTATGTGGCTGATAGAGTGTTCTGGATGGTTGCTAAGGAGGATGGTTACCCTCACACCCTTACGTCTCTGTAAACCTATGAACACTGTAGCAGTTTAATCAGCTATCTTTAAGACTCATCACACACACAGACAGACAGACACACACAGACACACACACACAGACAGACAGAAGATGTGTGATTGATACACGTGAATCACCAGTATAACAATGAGAATATTTCGGTAATAATTCGGTCAGTTCAAGTAACAGCGCTACAGACAGTGAAGCTGCTAGTCAACAGCCACAGCAGCGGCAGGAGATGAGCTAGCAGAGCCGCGCTTCCTGCGTTTCCACGGCAACAAGCAACATACGCAGGGATGTGAGGACGTGAGCGACAGAACGACAGAGCGACAGAACGGTCTGGAAGAGAAAGGAACAGAAAGTGTTTCCTCTGTCAGAACATGATTAAACACTTTCAGAAGTTTAAAGAGTGCAACACTCCCTCAGGTCTTATCACACAGAAAACGTTCTAAACATTTCAAACTTCACAATTACAAGTACATGTATTTCTGAGGACCTGCGCTCATTACACTGTATGTAACTCATCGAATATCTTTCCAGTAACACAATCTGAATAACAATCACCTTCATAAATCACCTGCTGTCGCAGGCGCATGCATTGCGCTGAGCCCTGAATAAATGCACTGCTGCTGTTGCTTTAGATGCGACACTCGTCATCTGTATGAATGATGTGAGATTTTGGGTTGTGATGGTCTAGGCTGATTGTCATACAGCGGGTCCAGCAGAAGCAGATTAATAATTAGAACATGACTGTGATCAGTCGAGGAGGACCAGCGCCAGACCCAAAAACCCTACAGGCACCACAGGTGACATGAATGAGCGCATGTGCTCATCGACGTGATTTTACAACAGTTTGGATGGTTTCGGGCCTGCCTCGCCTCTTAGATGAAAACTTTTTCACTTTTATTTGTCAGCATGCATTTAAATTTAAGCTGTAATTTTAGCTTGTTTCACTTTAAAATCTCGCTGCTTCTGAACACTGTTGTCCTATTTCTGAAGTTGTCGTGTCAGAGGAACGCGTCCTCGCGGGGACACACACTGCTCTCCAATCAGCAGAATGACTTACATGTTTAATTCATGGTATTACAAATACAGCAGCGGCCAAAATGTATTTACTCTGTCTCTCTCTCTCTCTCTGTCTCTCTCTGCAGCACCACAGAGACCGTAAAGAGACTCTGAATGTTAAACAGTGTCTTGAGCTTCCAGTGAGTTCATTACATATACGAGTCTGAGGTCACATCTTGTATTGATGTACATACTGAAATAGCAGCATAATAAAATGATACAAACACAGTTTAAAGGTCTACGCTGCTCTGAGTGATAAGTGATGCAGTTTTATCTTCTTACTGTTGAACCATGTTAATCTTCCCCTATTGACTTTTACAGCAGCCATTTAAACCCATCAGAACAACATTACAGCAGAGCCCCTGAATCCAGACATAAAGACACAAACAAACAAACCTGTTTAATCATTTATAGACACTAAACTGTGATTTTAAGACTCTTCATACTGGGCTACATCATATAAACCAGTTAATAAAACAAAGGTATTCAGCTAAACCCCAGAGTGCGCAGATTTCCATGGCAACCGCATGGATTGCGACTGCGACTACGCCTGCTGAATCCCATATTCTTGCGTCTGGCTGCTCAGTGGGCCGAAATAAAGATGGAGGAAGCGACCCCAACAACACCCCCCCACTGAGGGCCCGTACCAGCCCCCCCATCTCTCCAGAACACACCTGATCTGTGGGCATTACAGCTAATGAAGAGCTCTTGAACATTCAGTGTAATCACAGACGGTTTCAAGTGAATTCGAAAGCTTTAGAAAGGTGCCGACTGTCTTTCTCTCCATGCGGCTGCAGGAACGTGTTGTCATGCAGCAGTCAGTGTGGTGTGAACAGTATTTAACTGCAGCACATCTGTGTGCAGGAGGAACAACAGATGAACACTAATCACAAGATTCCCTTCATGAGTTTAAGTAAAACTGTCTCCAGAGATCAAACTCACATTCATTGCCTGAAATCACACAAATGTTTTTATGAGACGCTTCAGATTATAACTGTTACATTCAGTACAGTTCTGTATGGTGGCGTCTGAGTTGATTCATTCTACAGTAAAGAAGCTGTAAAATGAACAGTTTGTTGTCAGTGAGAGATGAAGCTGCTGTGGACATCTGCCTGCGTCTTCATGAGTTTTTAAACAGCAGCACAGCTGATCAAGCGTTGTGCATCATTTATGGTGTGGAACGCTTTAGAAACGACTCGCCTGCTGCAAGCTACTGAAAAACATCTCTTAAAACTTCACTTTGAGCTTTTATCATCAGAATCTCTTTCCACCACGGGCCGAGATAAAAGATCACACACCTCTTATGAATGAATCACATCAAACACAGATGTTTTCACGAGCTGAAGCAGAAAAAGCTCAGAGCCACAGTTCAAGAAGCGCAGCTAAGCGTTAGCGTGATCAAATTGTGTTTAAAAGCGGAAATCTTGCATAACATAAGCAGCTCGTGTTAATAAGCAGAAGAAATCTCAGGCAGATTCTGGGCAGTGAATGCAGCTGAGGAAATGTCTTACTATGAAATGATTATTAGCATGCTGAGGGCAAACCACGTTTAACTAGTAGCGGTTTAACTAGCAGCTGCCGAATCCTGGATTGATGGTACAGCAGCAGATGATCTGATCAAACCACAATCAAACCTGCCTGAACAGATTAAAGAACAGACATTAATATTTTCCAAACAAACATTGACTTACAAATGACAACAGAACAACAATCGCCACTGATGCTCAAGGAGATAACACAGATTATTAAGTGCTGAGGGTTTGTAGCTTTTGTGTAAATGTAGTTATTATATTGTTTTGTTGAGTGTATTTAAATATCATTGATTTCGCTTCTCCAGGGCAGAACATAATAAGGAGATGATCTGTGTTAAACTGATTGTGTAAACATACGAGCGGCAGACAGCGGCTGACAGAATTCCAGTAAATAATGACAGAGGTGTGTTTGGATGTTCTGTCTCTTTAAGTGCATCAGGTTGGGGGGTTATATTTAGGTTTAGTCTGTGGGATCAGGTCCAGTTATATCAGCTTCAGGTTTCATATTGCTGCTCATTTCTTTAATGTGTATTGACAGTGTGATCATGTCATTTGCTTATTATAGCTGCTTCACTCATGCCAGAAGCCCCAGAGCAACAGTACTGTCACCACCCGACTGACACACATGCTAAAACACACCTAGAGACAGTAATACTATCTCACACACACACACACACACACATACAGGGGCCTTGTATAGCATTCACATCTGATACAGTTACAGGGGAAAAGTTTCTTTTGTCACAGCATCTCAGTGTGTGTGTGTGTGTGTGTGTGTGTGCGCGCTTGCAGACAGCATTCAAAATAACTTTCCAGCTCTCTGTGGAGCAACCCACAGTTGTACGTCATAGCTACTGTTGTCATGGCGATTGCTACATCTTTACACCCAGTGTTTCGAGGTTTACTGAGTGACAATAATTAATTAAATTGTTGCTCTTTAATTTCTGAGAGAACATTCAGCTGGTCTTTGTTCAGGTGGTGAGATCAATACAAAGCTGAGGACCCCTTACTGTCACTCGGAGGGTAACTATGACAACAGATCATGTGTCATCTTTACTGTGAGCACTCACTGTCCACATCCTCTAATTCATCAGACTGAAAACTTCATGTACCGACACCAGACGTCACCTGTGTACAGAACTCCTCATTAACACACACACACACACAATCCAGATTGATCCAGAGTCACAGTGGAGTCAGAAACCCCAGATGTTCACACACAGATCTGTTGCTCGTGTCACACAGAAACAGATGATTGACTTACTGTCCTCACACAGACATGTGTTCTGCTTTAATGAAGCTGCAGAAATCTGTCTCACATGTTTCCTTCCATACAAAAGACTCTTTATACACACGCGCGCACACACACACACACACACACACACTCACACAGAGACACACACGCACACACTAACACACAGAGGCGCACACGCACGCACACAGACAACAGTGCACTATAATACACAATATTTAGAGCATACAGTATCACATGATATGTAAATAAATGCTGTATTTGTGCTCCTCTTGATTTGATTGATGTGTGTCTGTATGTGAGCAGATCTCTGTGCTGGGTGATATCATGGATCATGTTACAGTCTGACCCGTGATGCTCTGCTGATAATGGGCATCATTTAATCTCTGTGCTGGGTGATATGATGGATCATGTTACAGTCTGACCCGTGATGCTCTGCTGATAATGGGCATCATTTAATCTCTGTGCTGGGTGATATCATGGATCATGTTACAGTCTGACCCGTGATGCTCTGCTGATAATGGGCATCATTTA
>JAZGTI010019656.1:0-10984 GCA_036877585.1 Botia kubotai | reverse complement strand
TCGACCACAACTGCTCGACAAAGCATAAACATCTCAACTGTCAGACCTGCTGAAGATGTGGTCATACCACACCCTCTGTCACACTCAGAGATGGTTGCAGACCAGCCATGTGACTTGAGGAAGAGGACCTCAGGCCGAAGCGCCGCCATGAAAGAACGTCCCCGATTCGGTCGCACGTACACGTGCGATGATTGTGGCTTTGTTTTCAGCTGTGAAAAGCTGCTTATTGAGCACATCCTTACATGCACCAATCGCAAAGCTTTCCAGGCGCCCAAACTCACCAAAGAGGTTTACAGTGACAGTGGCAAAGCGGAGAGTTCAACCTCAGATGGGACAGACGAGCATAGAGCGGTTTGCAAGGGTGAAGATGATTGGCCAGACCAAAAGTCAGACACAGAGAGCATTAATAGGTCTGTTGCCACTGGCATGGATAGTGAAACCGCCTTTTCCCGGAATATAACAATTAAAGTGGAACAAGAGGAAGATTCTGAGACGGATTTAGAAACCATTAAAGTAGTCAAGGTAGGAAACCATAACGTAGGAAGCTGCAAAGTTCTCAGCAGGCCGTATAAAGATGTTGAAGATCAGATGAAGTTTGACAGTGAGGAGGAGGCTGGAGTATCTTCAATGGATGGTACCACCGATGCTTTGGAGGGTCAAAGTAAGGGGTTAAACACAGATGCAGACGTGCACCAGATCAAAGAAGAAAAGCAAGACGGAGCATCTGTTCCGTGTGAACTGTGTGGAGCCTTGTTAACAGAGGAGGACCAGTCTGCCCATTACATCTCCAGCCACATGGGACATATCTGTGCCTGCGGAAGGTGTGGCCAAGTGCTCATTAAAGGCAGACAGTTGCAGGAACACGCCGAACGTTGCGGTGAACCCCAGGGTCCTGAGATTGACTCTCCAGGTGAGGATTCACCTCTGCTGGAAGATGCAGAGGCTATGGAGGAGGGCTTGTTGGAAGGAGTCGACCTGAGCTTTCGCTGTCCTCTCTGCGGTCTAATTTTTGAAAGTGAAAGCCTTGCTGTGGAACACACACTGGCCTGTCCCGAACAGGAGCCGTTTCGACCCGTTCTGCTGGAAGACAGCGGAGAACCGGACCATCGGCGCAAGCATTTCTGCGCCATATGTGGCAAGGGCTTTTACCAGCGGTGTCACCTGCGGGAGCACTACACCGTTCACACCAAGGAGAAGCAGTTTACTTGTCAAACCTGCGGCAAGCARTTTCTGCGCGAACGACAGCTCCGGCTGCACACCGACATGCACAAAGGAATGGCGCGGTACGTGTGCCCCGTGTGCGACCAGGGCACCTTCCTCAAACACGATCACGTGCGACACATGATCTCCCACCTGTCGGCCGGAGAGACTATCTGCCAGGTGTGTTTCAAAATATTCCCCAGCGGCGAGCACCTGGAGAAGCACATGGACGTTCACCTGTACATCTGCGGCGTGTGCGGGGAGAAATTCCGCCTCCGGAAAGACATGCGGAGCCATTACAACTCCAAGCACAACAAGAGACAATGAGAGACAGAGCTGAGCCTTTGAAATAAGCCATACTGTAAATGTGAGAACAAGTCTATGCACTTAAGACACCAACGTTAACCTTTAAATCTGCACTTTCTACGTGTATGCAAATTCTGAATTTGTTGCTCCGTGTTTGTGGTGGGATATAGTGCCTCGAGTTTTGGCTTTAGTTTCATATAGATTCTTATACATAAACATGAATATCCAGATTCAGTCAGATTCATTACACTATCAGGGGTGTTTCTGGGAAACAGATAATTAGTAAAAGAAATAATAGTCTATGTCCATCCAGTAAGTAATTTCTGTTTGATAAGCTTTTATGATGGTGCATATTGGATTTTTGAAGTTTGATACATTTTGATACACTGGTGCTCTTGTTTTTAGTGAACGCACAGAGGTGTCTTCGTCCATTTTGCTTTCATTTTGTCGTCATTTTTAAAGTAACTCTGGTATAGTTATTTAAATGGCAATAATCCTTCATACTCATTTGACCACAGAGATAATGAGGGAAAATAGATTATAAAATATACTGGCACAATTCCCCCAGTTGCACCAGAACACTAAAATACAGTATGTGATATAAAACGTAGAAAAACACTTTACTGATTTTTTTAGCTAGCTGTACATGCTTAATAAACATGCCTACAAACCCAAGAATCTATGCAACCTGTTGTAAATGAACCCCAATTTAGTGTGTGTTCCCAAAAAAGTAAAATGTACAGTATCTCAAAGATTTATCTAAGCAGATTTATCAGTTTGTATGCAAGGTGTCTGTAAGGATTGTGTGTTATTTAAAAGTTATGTTTATCCAACTATATTAAAATGCTTTTGGTTCACGGTCCATCCAAGCATAAATTGGCTTTTGAGAGGTCTTAACATTCAATTAGCATTTTACACCTATTGTGGGAATTTTCTTGTAAAATCAGACTATGTGCAAAAGTCAAACAATATAAGTGTTTTAATAATTTAAGAAATTGTTATCCATTGATAGCTTTCTGTGAATTAGCCAGAATAATTTATTTAGATTTTTTGTTTCATGTATGAAATGTAACAAAGTGACGTTCATTTGAAGCTGTCGATGAGATCATGCGGTCATACAGATTCATCTAGACACGATTAATCATCTGGATTAAGAACAGGCACTTTGACTAAATCTGGGACACTGGTTGCTTCACGCTTTTGTTTAAAGTCATTTTATCCAAGTAAACAAATTTAGCTACATGTTAAGGTTTGGATTATGTGATATCAAGTATATCATGACAGGGTTACCGTGGATTTGATGAGGTTTACGTGTGTTTTTCATTGGTTATTAAACAAAAAGGGGAGTTACAGTAAAGGACCAAAGCAACCATAAGTAATGTTAATTTACACACAGCTCAGACGTTTGCACTGGGTGTTTGTTGTGTGTTATGATCCTGGTGAAAATATTTTTGAGAGGTAGAAATGTTAGGTAAGAAACATCGCAAGGAATATATGCAAATATTGATTTTTTTCTTTTGTTTATGAGCTGATTTTTTTCTGAAATTTCCTTAAGTGTTTCATGTGTTTTTGGCTTTATAAACTAAAATAAAGCTTAAAAGTTTTGTGTGAATTATGAGAAAATTCTGTTTTAGCACACACAAGTGTTTGTGTTTGAACTGTTTTATCAGACAAGGATTAGTTTACAATATTACGTTTTCTCAGTGGATAGAGTGACAGCTGAGTTACTGCAGCTTTTTGACTGTTGGATAAAGGCAGCATAACATTTGCCATGCAAATGATCACTCAGAACCCATCCGGGATATTTTCTCCCTTTATTTAACTGACCATTTGGTCTCTCTCTCTCTTTCTTTCTCTCTCTCTTTTTCTGTACTTCTCTGTAGACTTCATTGTCGTTCATTAGCCACACCTCCTCCTCCACACATGAAATACATATTTTGACAGGCAGGTAGGACAGCCTATCATTGCATTCGGTCTGAGATGACCGTTTTATGGTCCAGTGCCTTCCACAGAACGTATATATTTATATAAATGTATTTTGACCAATTTACTTGATTGCTATCAGAATGTGAGGAGACTTTTAATTAGCATAACAAATTTGTTTCTGGTCAAAATTGCCTACCCTGCCTTTAAATAAAGTTTTCTGTTTGTTTGCAGGTAAGTGCCATTGCTCACCTCTAGATGGGGGTCATTATATTATTTTGTAGTTCTAGTCAAGCAGATGTATTGTTGAATTGGAAATGTGCCACTGTTAGGAAACACACAGGTTAGTGGAAGTGACCTTGTTATGTGCGCAGATGTCAGAATGACTGTTTTTTTGCATCATACTGGAATCTTTTTTTGTAACTTATGTATGTTACTTGCATTAAAATGAGGTATTTTCCATAGTTTAACACATGGAGGCTGAATTGACATTTTGCTTTGCAACATGGTGCAAAGTAGCCATTAGAAGATGGGCAAATTGTGGCCATGAACCGTGCACGTGGTTTTCAACTATCCTCAGATAGGAGGAGCATTCAAGTGAGGATTGAATCAGGCCGGGCTGTTTTTTCAGTCTTCAACTGTTCGGTTTTGGTGAGTATGTGCCTCAGTTCCTCAGCCTCAGTGTTCTGTTCTGATTGACAGCAGTGGAACTCAAAGGCTTAAAAATAGGCTTTTTGTCAACACAAACCAGTCTGGTCACTCTGTGCTGACCTCTCTTTTTAAATGGTGTCCACCATTTTGATGAAGCTACTAACTCGTGTCTGCATTGACTTTATGCATTGCACTGGTGCCACACGATTGGCTGATTATATAATCACAAGAATAGTAAATAGAAGTAGATTTATAGAAGCGTTCATAATAAAGTGCTTAGTAAATGTATTTAAAAGGTTCATTATCTCTCACATATACAGTCTGCATTTTGTTTTTGCTTTACATACAAACAGGGAAACAAGTATTAAACAGACCATATCTCAGGCTGTGAAATGCCATGGTAAAAGCATTTTAATGCCTCCATGTTGAGCCTCCCAAAAGCTCTACTGCCTTTGCAGCCAATGAGCTTGTGGTTTTGGAAACCATCTTTTGGATGCCTGGAAACCTCATGTGGCCATCACTGTGACGTATACAAACACTGTGTTTGTCCAACCAAATTAGTTTAACATCAAGAACTTCTCTTTCTCATTTTGCAAATTACCTGGCTGACGTCAGATGCTGTTTAATAAAAGGCTCTTAATCAAACCAGCATACTTATAACGCGACTGAGTGTGTCTTATATATAATCTTGTTTTCAACCTTATCGCAAGTAATTTGTGTACTAATTATTGTAAATTAACACAACGGTAAATTAATCCGTTGTGTCTTTTGTCAAGCGTTTGTCGTACGTTTATTTACTCGAAAAGAAAAATGACTGGAAGAATTTCGGCTCGGTTAAGTTTTGCTGTTCTTCGTCTGTCCACCTGGTGGCACTGTTTACGTTTGTCTACGTTTGTGTAACTTTCATTAGCACATTATAAACGGGTTGTGCATTCATGCCCCATGGGTGCATTTGAGAAGTTCAATGTGTTTTCCTAAGCTGACAAAATACATCTCTGGCACTGAATAAGTAATAAGTCTTACATGGCTTATGTTTTGAGTTTGGTTTGAGAGATCACACGGATCGGAGTGGAATAATTTGCGTATTACAGTTTATACTGTTATATAGTTACGGTTAGCTAATTGAATTTTGGATCCATTATCCCTAATTATATGCTTCAAAACAGCAGAGTTCTGTCTAAGATCACAGGCCTACAGAGCTGTTCTCACATGCCCCTCTGATTTAGTCTGGTTTACACTATGTCCTTTTAAGGCAGGTCTGTTTAATACAACTGTGGGTGTCTGGTCCTCATGGGAACTGATCATGCCGACTTCAGTAATTGAGAGTCTTTCCATAACACATAATCCACCCACTCCAGTCATATGTATACAGGCACGGACCTCTTAAAGGTCCAGCACAGCACTGCTTGGCCACCTGGTTCTTTTGTACTTGCTTCATTACTTGTCATTTAGCACAAGCTTTAGTTCATTCTGTCTTTCATCTCGACTAATTATGACCTTTTACGTGCTCTGTATTGTTTAAAGAGTATATACGCTGTGTTTGACACAAAACCATGTTTTTGTATAATAACCTTCTCGGTGAACCGTTTTATTTTTGCAGCTGTTACAACAGATTTCCATTTACAACATTTAGCAATTTAAGACAGAATTTTGATTATTATCTGTAGCCCTCTACCTGATTACAGTCTATATACAAAAAAAACGTTCAGTCTCATATAATCTCTCATTGTATAATCTCTTGTTTTCAGACTGATTAATTATTCCGCCCACACTCTGATGTGTCATGATGCGTAGACAAAAATTTAAAATGGACTGTAGAGACACAAACCCAAGATCCAAATATGGACTGTTTTTGGCTACTTAGTATCAAGATGTTGATTATTGATGTTGCCTAATATATCGTATGATGTAAGATGACCACTTCCCTAAAATTTCTGCCTCAGTTCAACTTACAAAGACCAGTCTTGCTCAATATACCACAAACTTTTTAAAAAACAATTTTGCCCTAACTAGTTCCATTAATGATTTCGCTGTAGAAAGCTGTTTCCTTTTATTACAAAGTACCCCGCAAAACCATCGTTCAATATGCAGAAAATTAGGTCCTTTTGTTGAGGCACAAAAAACAGTAAGGTACTGTACAATTTTACATTAACAGCGGTACTTTACTGTCTTGACTCGTCTGTTTGACGATAATGGGAATCTGCCAGGGGACAGTGCTGTTTGCTCGAGTGAATAGAATGCTGAGAGGTCCCGGTGGAGAACACAGAAGCTGAAGGCTATTTTAGGTGATTTAATGCCTTATGTTGCATACGCAACTGTACAATCAATTGTCATTTGTATAGCTTGTCCGACAGGAATTCAACATGAATTCATTTCAGGCGTGTTGCGAGATGTTTGTTTTATTATCATGCAGGCCATGGAAGAGAAGGATAAATCTTTGTGTTAATTAAGTAATTTATTCCCTTCAGACAGCTCTCAAACTGATTAAATGTCATTTCAAGGGTCCGTTGATCCATTTATTTCCTATCAAACATGAAATCCCCATTTACAACATAAATGTATTAAACTCATTTATTTGTTTGATGTATTAATCTCATATACACTAAGTTATATTAAATTAACCGAGACAAGTCCACAAGGGTTTGGCGTACAAATGGAGATGAATGATTCAGTAATGCTTCTCAGTTACCGGGACTGGGCAGTTAGGCAGCCATTTGGTATTAGTTAATGAAACACTGACTAGCACAGCCCCGCTGGTCTCTGTCAGACTTTTCTCACTGTTCCCTACACTACACTTTAAACAAGTGTACACTGTTGCAGTTAGATATATAGAATACATGTCTCTACTTCAGGATAGAGGACAATAAATTTCCATAAATCCATGTTTGTGGCATAAAGGAAGTCATAAAATATATTAAACAGCGATATAATTAATATAATTACATTTTAATTACTTTAAAATATTTTATTTTTCATATGCCTACAGGTGTATGAAAGTACAGGCCTATCGTTTAAATACATCTAGTTGTTGAACATGCCTATTTGATTTGATGCTACGATTAGTTAAATAAACACATGGACCTCAGTAAACTCTGTAGACCTGTTCAGATTTATATAGAACTCTATAGAACTGCATTAAATTTTAAATTATTATTTTTTGTTTGTTAGTTAAAAAATACTTTTGTCTTCATACACAAACAGTTGTGTGGAATGAAAAATACATTTATTCGTACGTCATGTTTTACTTATTACATATATTTCCCAACCCACACCTATTTCATAAAATATTTATAAAATATAGTAGGTTAAAATGTCAACAAGTGAGTTTGCACAGTGTATTTTTCCTACTTTTTAGTCATTTTGGATTTCGTCAGATATTCCATTCCTGAGCACAATTCTATAGGCAAAGGGTTTGTTTATCTTTCTCACAATTATGATAATAAGGAAAATAAAGGCTACAGAAAAATATCAGTCAACGCTGTGAATAAGTTTCCTAAAATGATGTTCCAAAGGGTGAAATGCATTCATATCTTAAGAACCAAAATCATTCTTAGTATGGACAGGCTATAATATATATATATATATATATATACATATATAGCTCTGACCCTGTATAATCAGTTTGTGTTCTTGAGGAGTATACATAAACCAAAGAAACTGCATGGCAAATGAATTTCTGTCTATTGATCTCGTTTGCTATTTCTTACACTGCACAGTCATCGCCATTAGTGTCAAATAATCTGGTGTCACACAGCAATTGCGACACTCTCTGTGTCCTTGGTAACCAAGTCCTCTTGCGGTGGCGATGAGCTCTCTATTAATCCAAGTCCATGTTCTGTCACATAGGAGACATCGGGTCTGGCACTGTAGCTTGTCCGAGGCGCCTGGTCAGTTGTGGGCTGTTGGAACAAATTCAAATCTGGAGAGGACGAATCCCAAAAGTATGTCCTGATGGTTCTTGTATCCACAAGTGAGCCATCCCTGTTCTTCATACCCTCTGCATCTTTGTGTGCGATGGATGTGAAGGGTTCTGAAACTTTACCTGTACTAAAATGTCCAGTTGTATCATCAGTGTGGCTCTTTGCTAAGTCATACGGTCCTGTGTGATCAGAAATCTTTGTTGTGAGGACATTTGGAAGACCTTCGCCTCTGTTATCACCCCAGTGCAGTGTATCCAGTGTAGAAACAGAGTTCGTGTAAGTGGGTGTGTGTGTTGCCCTCAGGTTGTCCTGCGACGAAGTGTTTGTCTTACTCACTGATGAGATATCACTGGCTGTTATATTATTTGGATTTATTGGATTTCCGGTTGAAGAAGCAGACGTCGGTTTCCATATTAAACTGTAATAAATAGCCAGTATTATAGCAGCCAAAGAAACGGACAAGACATATGCAAAGACAGTTGCCAGTCTCACCCACTTTTTATTTGTTTTAGCAGCCATTTTTGCCTTTTTGTCTCCCGTGTAGGTGGCAGGTTTGCCCCGTTCTCTCATGTTCCCACGGATACTCCCTGTTTGCTCCTTTACACCGTCCGTCTTGAGCGCTTGTTGTTAAACGCGAATACAAGAGAACTGCGCTTTCCTATGATCCGCGCCGCTTGTGTTGTCCATCAATTTCGCAAATCCACCTTAGCGTTCCGTTTCCAACATGACAACAGCATTGTGATATTCTGCATGCAGAGACGCTTTCAAAGTATTACTGAATTACTGATGCATCAGCTGAATGAGATGAGAATAGACATACAGGTAGTAGGTACCTCTCTAGTATGCAGTGAGACGGTGAGGTATAGTGCCAACAAGGAGAGAGGCGGGTCTCACAAGCGCGCTCTTAGAAGACGCAGCCCACCACAAAACGTCATTGTCAGAAAATTCTTGTGTTGGTATAGATGGTAAATGATCCTGAACTTTCTTTTTCTCTTTTTTAAACATCAAGATTGTTCGTCAGGTAAAAGGTGTAACAATTTCTACGATCTTTTCACTCTTCTCGATCAACTTAGCTTTTGTTGCAGTTCACTTAGCACATAGCACATAGTGCCATAGTGACATAGTACATGATAAGTGTAACGCATTTTAGTACGTTATGTGATGATTTATATCTGTTGTAAAATGGTATTTATCAATGTCATATTACTGATGTCTGTCACTATGTACTACATATTAGACATATGTATATTATAAATTAGTCATCAATAACATTTGCATTAAACTAGGTGAAGACTTTGCTGTAACGCTAGATCTCTATAAAACGTATAAATATTTATACTTTATTAATTTTAATAATTTTAGGGTTTATATGTCCGTAAGTTGTTGAATAATCTTAGGTTAAAATACAATACAATGCAAAAATATGCAAATGAATAAACAATCAAAAACTAAATTCTGTGTGTGGGTCAAAAATCACAGACTGGGTTTATGCATAGGTTATATTTAGCAAAATTAAGTACTTGGATGCCACCAGGTGGGCGAACGCCTACATTGCACAATCATTTTACTATTTACTGCCCTCTGGCCTCCATTCGTGACATCACAGACATTCCGAATCGTGCATACAAAATGTGTGTATAATCAGCTATAATTGTACTAGTTTAACTAGTATACCCCGACCAGAAGATTAAAGATTAAATAAGCAAATATAGATGTCTTGTTGTTTTTAGTACATGTCTGCCAACCACGGTTTAAATCTGAATCTGTGAGGGTCTGAAAATGGCAGAGATTTGAGAAGAATTAGTACAAACTCTCTTCCTGTTAGTTATATTGGCTTAGAAAACATTCAAACATGAAATACGTTGTCTTATAATAAAAGCACAGAATCTGGAACCATGAACCATACATAAACACACAGAAGTCACTCACTAATTAATTGGCAATCATTGTTTATGTGTAAGTTGCAAACCAGGCCATAGGAATATTGCAGTTTTAAGGAACAGTTCAATAGCAAACAATAAAAATATAGTCCATAAAAGATACAGAAACCCACTGGGGGACCGTAACAAAATAGATCAATTAATCATTATTTATTAAATCAATTTATACAATCAACCCTATATAATTTGTTAGGTTTAATATCAAAAGGTGCTATTGAACGTTAATATCTGGGTTAAGGAAATTGTGAGATTGTGAAGGTTTCAGCAGTTTTTAAGCAATGACACTTTTGTGGGGAACAAAAAAACTGAGGAAGTGAAAGAGAAAAACTGAGAAATGAAAAATAATTGTACATTTATGGACATGTGTTGCTCAGCTCTGTTTCTTCAAATGCAGGAACTCCTGAACTCCTTTCAGACAAATGGATTTTTCAAAGATCAGACTATGGATACAGCACTTCTGGTGTTCTTAGTATTAATATTGCATTGTTTTCTCACACTAACTAATGCTGATTGTAACACTGCAAAGACTTTTGGTAAGTTAGTGAACTAGCAGGTTAAGAAAACGTAAATTGTTAATATTATTGTGTTTGCCAATGAAATGTGTTTACAATGAAGATTTATATATAGTGATATAGTGGTCATTAATTTGACTGACAGAGCTATATGTGATTCGATTTAAATTGAATTTTAAATTCAAATTTGATTTGATTTAAATGTGAGCTTCATAAACATTACGGCACACATTTAAAACAGGAAGATAATTATTTTTCATGAATTATAACACATTTCATTTTCAATAAGAACACATCGTATGTTTATCGTATGTGTAACTGTTTCTTGTTTTTATTTTTCTAATATATTTTATCTGATATTGTTATTATATAATGGCGATGTATACATTTGTTTACATGTGCTGATAAAGCAACAATGCGTGCTCATGTCGGACAGCATGTGACCCTGCCGTGTGTTAATTTGGTCGAACAAACGAACTGCAGTAGCACTACATGGCAGGCTGAAGAAAAAGCATCTGTTGTTGAGCTGGTC
>JAZGTI010019655.1:0-10984 GCA_036877585.1 Botia kubotai | reverse complement strand
TCACAGGTACCCGCAGTGGATTACTGGTTCCGGGAGAGCGAGAGAGTCTGGGACGAGGCTCACCATCACCTACAAAGGGCAGTGCGCAGAGCCAAGGAGGGGGGGGGGGTACCCAAAATGCCTAAACAAATGTAGCATTAACTTAGATTCATTGGCATCAGTGGCACAGAAAAGGATATTGCCAAAACTGAAGCCCATTACAAACATTCACACTGTCTCTCTACAAAAGTATTCTATTCTGAAATATCTGCAGTTATTGTCTGCTAACAGACTGCATGATGACCCATCAGGGCTGCATTACTGGTACAGTAGCACACAATAACAGCTGTGCTGTTTTCTAAACTTATGTTTTACACTGACATCCATTTTGCACTGCTTGCTGATTTGTATTGTCTGCAGTATGCTATGTGTGTATTGTGCATATTGCATACTGTTTGGCATATGGGCATTTGCCAAGATAAATTTTATAAATGCTATTTGAAATAAACAATAAGGATTTGTAAACTTATTTAGAATATCTTTTTAAGCCTCGGACAATACACTGTTGACTATTTTTTGCCACTAAAAAAACGTACATGCACAAAACATGTCATTATAATGTTCGTATCCTCTGATCTTTTCTCAAACAAAAAAAAAACTCAGTTTCAGACTGTGACTGTGGCTCATTGAGGTTGATTATCCTAAAGCTTTTAATTTATTATGAGAACGAAATAAAATATGAAACTAAATTATATGTTTAATAAAAGGAAAATATCCTTGGGTATTTGTTTTCTGTTTCTCTGGTATTCTTAATTTTGTAGGGGTAGTGCAATGAAAACCACACATCACTGATTCATAGGCATAATTCACACATCACTGACAGAATAACGCACACACACATTTGTTTTATGCCTTATGGGGACTTTCCATAGACATAATGACTTTTATACTGTGCAAACTGTATCCCCTCTATCACCTAACCCTCACCCTAACCCTCACAGAAACCTTTCTATTTTTTTACATAAAAAAAAGCATCATTTATTATATTTCATAATCAGTTTCCCTCGTGGAGACTGCTGTGCTGTCAATGCTGACAATGTAGGTGTGTGTGGTCCCCACAGTGGTGGAAAAACATGTACAAACACACACACAAAACTGCACATACATTAGGCACATTCCCCTTTAAAACGGAGAAGTGGGTTTATTAGAAAAAAGTTGTTTGTTGATGCACTGTTCTGGTGCATAGGTTTGTAAATAAATATGACTGCATACTCTCATGTGTATCTTTGATGGGTCAAAAGCTACATTGTTTCCATTTAATAAAGACTGTTCTGACAACAAGCAGACCAACAGACACTATTTATAATGGTAATAAAAGAAATAGAAAAGAGGGAACTTATAAAAAAGAAAAACAACTCTATAGATTTCATTTTAATTAAGACCTTTATATAATTCAAGAGGCAGAACTGTTGCATCTGTGCATCTGTCATTTTCTTTCTGAAAGCAGGAAAGGTTTCCTGGAATCATGGGAATTTAAATGAGAAGGGCGAAGAGTGTAAATAGCAAGCAGATCTTACATGAGGGTATGTTATCTACTAAGCCAAGGTCTTAACCTGTCATCTGGCCTTAATCAGAACATCCTCTCCTTAAAACTGCTGTTTTGGATGAGCTACAGTAATCTAATAATCGGCTCCATAGTGTTTGGACCCTGGTTCTTTGTGTCTTTATCAGAGAGAATATCCAGTTATTAAAGCTTGTAAATCATCTACAGTTCTGCATTAATTTGACTTTGAAATATCACCATGTTTTTTTGATAATACTGTATATGTTATTTATCTATTACAATGATGCTATGATATGTCCAGTGGAGTCTGTCTGGGAAAGACTCACTGGGAGATTGTTGTGTTTACATGGGCTTTTAAAGGTGTTCATAAGACACAGGTTTTTGTTTTCTATTGCTCTTGATAAGGAATGATAAGACATGCAGAGGGAACACATCTAGAACATTAAGTTGGTGTCTTACTGTGCATGTCTGATTTTTCATGGTACTCCATCAGGCTGAAACATTAAGGAAATTACTCTTAATTTTACAAACCTTATTTTGAACTCCTAGCCCCTCAGAACTCTGTATGTATTCTGTTATTTATAGATGTTTTGTTTGTTAGTTATTATTAGTTACATTATTATATTACAATATTATTTACAATTTAATATAATATAAATATAATATTATATTATATTTATTACAATATAATATAATATTATTTGTTTTACCTTATTTGGTCAATTTCCTATTCTTGTTTAGTTATCAGTTAATTCCAATCACCAGTTTGCCCCTCTTCATCTGCACTATTTAAGTTCTCCTTCCAGTCCAGTTAGTAGTCGGTTATTTTGTGTTTGTGTACTTTTACTACATCAGGTCAAGTTCCTGTTTTTGGTTTGTGGATTATAATAAAGACTTTTTGTTTGGATATTCCTAGTTTCACTCCTTTGTCCGTGTTCCCGTATTCCTTAGCCCCGTGACACGTTACAATAATATATATCACATTGAAAGAATAAAGAACAAGTCTGTAAAATAAAAATATATATATATACCAAAGAATTTGTGTGGAAAAATCTGTTTAACATGGTTACACATGTAACCGTGGTTTCCTGAGAAGGGGGTAGTATGGGGAATGAAATACTCACATGCTGATGGGATGAGTGCCTTAATGGCTGACAAGTCAAAAAAACTCCAGGACTCCCTGAAGTGTTCAGCTGCAGTTGCCACCTTATAGAGCTCCAAGAACGATGGCCTCAGCATAACGACTCTCTGAAATGAGGTCTAACTGAGTTTTGTGCCTAAGACAGCTTCACAGGAGGCTCACAGAGAGCCTAACACTCAGTACTGTCACCTAGCCAATCTCTAAAAATGGAGGGCCCAGCATAACAACTCACTAAAAGGAGAGGAGGCCAGGCTACATTCTACATTTGAAAATGCTTCCAAGGAGGCTCACAGATATCCTAACAACTCAGAATTGCTATTCAGCAGAGCTCTGAGAGCAGAGACCCAAAGGACAACTCTAACAATACCCCACATGAGGCCTAACAACACGCCACATAAAAGGCAGATATATCGCCTAATTGAACCTAATGATAGAGCCCTCTACATGATGGTTAAGCGAGAGAAGGTCTAACTATGTCCTACACTCCAGACAGCTCCCAAGGAGGCTCACAGAAAGCCTAACAACTCAGAATTGCTATTCAGGCAGAGTAGATGTTACATGTTATTTTAACAGTGCTGAAAATTATATGGTGACTGTTAAACACAGCTGATATCACTGTATATATGTTTTTATGATTAAATTGTTCTTTTCTAGTTAATATTTATTTTGACCATAAACAATGCAAAGCTTAGCAAATCCTAAACTTACACAGTTACCAAATAACTCAGCAAAAGAATGTTAAATCAATGTGTACCAGATAAATTATATCATTAAAACTATATTTTCTTCTGCTTTGGTCTTACTGCTATTGATGTTCCTGAAGCCAAATACCTTCTTCCGAAAAGCACAAATAGTAACTTTAAAACAATTACTGGTGTTCCACTGGCAAAATCCAAGACAACTCAAATAATCAGCATATGAATTATACTGTTGGAACATGACTAATATTGAAATCCTTGAGCTTGTGTAACCATCTATCCAAACAGGAAGCCATACGTTGTGATGTGTTAATTACATTGTAAGGCGAAACACAGAAAAAATACAAACGTCTAAAACCTTCATTTGCTCAGTAATTATAGACCATCGATGCCCATGCAGCACGTATATCTATAATTTCCACCTAATTGTAACGTCGGCAGATCATTAGTGCACAGACTATTTTAACATTTACTGTTATGTGTTGCATAGCCCCTGCACAACTTAATGAGCTACAAGCATCACAGATTATGTCACCTTTTTTAATCTTGTCACATTTAATGACCTTTCTTGTGGTTACACACCCTTTTTGCCTGCTTTGTGGGTTAATGACATCCAAACAGTATCTGAATTGGACTGCTGAGTTAGGACAAGATTTTGTAATCTGACACACAGACAAGATTATCTGTTTCAGTATATGAATTTTAATCATTTTAATTTACAGTCATTACAAACAGCATATCAGACTCTAATTTCTCACCAAACTAACAAAATCTAAAATATGATAACCAGTGTCTAACATTGACTACAGACTGAGATTTGTGCTAACTCTCAACCAAAGCACATTATTGATTACCTTGACAGAAACGTTATTTCATTTCATTTCATTTTGAGAATGTTGATTTCATAACACCCCTAAAAACTAAATTAACTTATGTACCTCTAAATTTTGGATTATTGGACCATTAAAGTCCTGAAATGCTGGTCTGAGATGAGAATTCTTGATCAATATTATAGATTCAACCCTTGCCAATGTGAGGCTGAGAATCTTTGCAACCATAGTTACCAAGAAATAGATCTTCAAGAGAAAGCAGCACATAGGAATTTAAGGGCCATTTGAGTAAAATTGAATTGGTCTGTTGAAAGGATCACTCCATTTATAAAGATAGAGGAATTTAAAAATATATTATCCGATCAGTTCTAAAATATTAAATTGTCTTACCAGTTGAATAAACTTCATTAATAATACTTGCTGTTAATTACATGAATTATTTCCATCTCATTAGTCACATACATGACAGCATTTCACTTCTTATTATAAGATGCAGCAATTTGTGTGCTTCCTTTGAGCATCACAATCCCCAATTAAATGTGACAATGATCCTATTGTCTTTTAGCATTGTGGGCCAACGGAGATATCTCCTGCTGATTGTAATTTTTAAACCAATTATATTGTGTGTTAATATAACACAGCTGTTTTTATCTAGACTGCTGAAAGAAGGTATACACAAGGTACACAATGTGCCAATGGCTGACCTTGTTGGCAAAAGCTCTACCAACTAGACAGACAATTTACCCTTAAAACAAATAGCATATTACTTTTATTTACACTTTATTTGAACAGCATCCATCATCATTTGTGTTTTTTTTCTAACAATACACTTTTTCGAAGTCATCGATTTTGTCTAAAAACACACATTAGGTTTGTACCAGTATAACCCTAATGGCAGTGGACAGTATATTGGCCTTCACAGGTTAACTAAAAGGTTATATCCAAACAGGTCTCAGAATTTTTTTAAACAACCCTTTGAGGAAAATACAGGACAGACACTGGTCATTGCTCAACGTTTGTTTGCTTACATGAGCTCCCAGTTTTACATGGTGCAGCCTGTATGTTTTATATTATTTCTGATACATGCCTTTAAAGCTTCTTACAACTACCCTATCACACCAAGATCACAACAATCCATTACTGCAACATTCATAACCAGTGGTGGTTCTACATTGAATTGCGCCCGGGGGAGACTCCCTCCCGGCGCCCTCTGACAACTAACTCCTTCCCGGCGCACAAGTTTGTGTGCCGCCCCCCACGTGTCATGAAAAAATGCCGCCCCGGGCGGCTGCCCCGTTCGCCCATGCCTAAAACCGCCCCTGTTCATAACTACATGTAAAAGTATCATTGTGGTATTTAATTTATCCTGGGCTTGTCCTCTCCTAGACTCATCCGTTTCATTTCTTCCTAATTTAGAAAACTTAAAATAAATGTATGGTGTTTTTATCACAGTTATTTTTTATTATTAGGCTAAATGATATTGTGACTGTACATTTAAAAAAGATAAAGTCCTTAAGCAACCAGTATTTCCAGCAAAATTGCGTAACAGGAAAAGTACAGGAAAAGTGGAAGGAGCAGCAAAAGAACTAAAACAGGGGAAAGCAAGTGTAACTGAGGACAGCTATGTGTAAACATCCGTCCCTGATCTCTAGAGATGCAACAGAAGCAGAAGGCCGTGTCCTTTAGCCTCTTTGTTTGTGTGCCAGACGACCATGATGGTCACTGGTTCGAGAAGGACTACAGGCAGAACCAGTATCCACTGGCTTAAGGTGAAACGTCCTGGGATTTAAATAAACTAAAAACAAGCAACCAAATAATTAAAAAAATTGACTTTAGAGATGAATCTACATGGCTCAACTTTCTGTGAGTATGTTGCAGTCTTGAAATAAGCTGAAACATCTAATGCCAATGATGCCAATGAGTCTACATTAGTATATGTAAGCTGTTTAACTATTATGTGCGCACCCTCCAGTGTACAAACAGTACAATGCTAATGTCAAAGTAAAATAAATTATTAAATTAGCCAATCACTGGTTAGGGGTCTGTATGTAATATACATTGGTTTTAAATTTACACAATAATGATTATTTAAAGGTGTCATTGTAAAAAGTTTGGGAAACACTGTTCTAGATAATAGCTAGCCAGAACTATGAAGTTCTCTTATAACTGGAAGATATCGTGGTCAACAGGTCTCACCGCACTGCAAATGAGGATTTTGATTATTTGCAATTTTGTAATTGTAGAAACTCGGTAGAATCACATTTCCTGAGTCAGTAATAATTAGTGTTCTGTCATCAAAGTTCAGCACATTGAGTACAAAATATTTCCACCTTATTTTTCCACTCAAAATATTTCCACTCCTTATTGCATCATTGATGACTGTAACATCATTCTCCAACAAGACTATTGGAAAATTGTTACTGTAGGTTTTTAGGTAAGAGTTATGATGCACATGTGTTGTTGAACTGATGAAGATGTTTTTTTTTATTTGCAGGTGTCTTTTCTATTTGCATGTGTTTTCTTTATTTGCAGTGTGGTGAGACCTGTTGGCCACCGTGAGAAGAGGTTATCAATCAAAAAAACGAATAACTGCGGTTAAATAATTGGGTAATTGCTAACCTGCTATGCTAGAATTACAGAAGCTTCCTTTAACACCAAAATAAAAACTGATATATTGCCTTTATAGACCTTTATAGTTTTCTTAATACCAGACTTAAACCAAGAATCAGATCTGGACTATTTTTAGTTTTGCTCCTAAAGTTCTCAACTAATTACATTTCATAAACAGAGTAATTCTTTGTGTTGCTTTCATCAAACCTCCTTTCATTTGGTGGATTGTTAACCACTGTCTCTGTCAACACCAGCAATATTAGGGACATTAGAGAGAGACATGGATAAGTTTAATCATGCTTTCATTAAAATTCCAGCAATAAAAAGTCCAGCAAGTGTAAAAACATATTTGAGTCTGTGCTATTATTTGCTGTATTTACTATATTAAAGCAGACCTCAAGAAGTTTTTCTTGTGCATTCGAATTCTCTGATTAATTGTTTGTATCTGACAAAAATTTAATTAACCTATTTAAGTGTTACCATAAATTAAGTTAATTTATAATTTCTGCACAGCTTTCACCTGTGCAGACAATTAAATGAAGGACTGTTTTTATCTACATGTTGAAATAAAAAATATTGAATGTTTATCAAAAATGTATTTAACTTAAAATCCTAAAGCATATTGAACTGTTGTCATGTTGGAGGCTCCTGCTCCGCTGCCCCCGCTACCAGAGGGAAGAGAGTATTAACTCATGCTTTTCCGGCTACACTTCACAGAATCCACCACGCCTATGACTGATTACGGTGCACCCGTTTCTCATTGACTCTCACTATTTAAGCGCCAGTTTACATTGGACTCATTGAGAAGTCTTGTTTTTGTAACAACGAGGCGGAGGCAGAGGGATCCATTTGCATCGATTTATTAATAAAAGTAAACAGGCGTGGGTCAAACAGGGGTGATTAGAGCAATAAAGGGCGAGACAAAAACAAAACAAGGTAACAGGAAAGAATCGAGGCAGGCAGCAAACAATCAAAAACACAGTCCAAAGCAAGTCAAAAGGCCTACACCTAGCAGCACCGCTCCTGTTGCCTCGTCGTTTAATTTTAACTCTACCAAATGTAAAGGTTTCCAGTTAAAAATGTTCTGCCTGCCCCGACATGAATTGTTAAGTCGTTTATGATTGTTTGCTGCCTGCCTTGACCATTGCCTGTTTTCTGATTTTGCTCTGTTTTCTTATGTTGTGTTTACTGCCTGTGTTTCGACCACTGCAAAATGAACAAGATATTATTTCCTTTTATTTAAATGCTATAACTAATATCTACCATCTTCGTAATGCTAGACACCTTGTCAAATGGCATAAAATTCTATTAAAATATCTCCAAGGCTACAGAGATTTCAGAGAAGTTGTGTGGGATGGATTCTCCCTTCCCTAAACATCCAGGCATTGAGCGGTGCTCCACACTTTAAGTTCTTGAGAGGAAACTTTGTTTGGCCTCTATAGTACTCTGCAAATGAGCTGCCATCCTCATGGGAGCCCACAAATGAAAAGATCTGCACCAAGTACGCCAAAGAGGGGAGCGATTATGCTATGTAATTATTATGAGATGTAACTAATTAAAAATTGTTTTTCTGACCATTTTCTGACCAAACAATGCAAAAAATTTTGGCCAATTTTCCCACTGGTTTTTCCATGTTGTTGACTCTTTTAGTAATATACAATGTGACTATCCAAATTTTTAGGTCTTCAGGGTCTAACCAGATAATGTAATTTTGGCAGTCAGTCATGAAATGACAACTTAAACACAATAGAACAAGATAGAACCAATCACAGCGAAACAACAATTTTACTTCCTACAAAAAGCACAAGCTGTACGTCTCTGTACTTGATTAGTGGCTTAATTCTGCATTCCCTTCCTAAACTCAAACTATGCATGTACTTATACTTCACACAGACAAGCGTCTCGCACAACATACTTGTTTGCATTTCTTTAAGATTCAGCATTTTCTCATGAATACAGTCATTACAATCAAATACACCAATTACATTACCTCAGACAAATCACAGACTGTTTAGTTCTTCTGAATAGCCATGATTTTTTCAAAATGGTTCTCCCAGGTATAGCATGATTAGAGGAGGCAAACCCCTTATTTTCCACGACATTCTAATGAATTGGGATAACATCTCTTTGTTAGTGCTATTCTTTTAAAAAGGAGCTGACTCTGATGTGTTTTCAGCAACACTAGAGAGAGCCATGTTAGGAAACTGAAGCTTTTAATAACTCATTCTTCATAATTCCAGCCATGGAAAATTTTTGACAATTTGAGACTATTTTTTTTTATTCTAACATATATATAAGTACATGCATATTTGCAAAGGTTTTAGGAATATGGCATATGGACAGATACTTCACCAAAATAAAAATGTTTGTGGTGTTTATTTTTATCATTTCTTTAGTGTCAGTAAGAAATATCTAATACAGGTTTCCAAACATTTTTTGCCTTAACTGTAATAAAGCTCAAAGATTCTTGGAACAACCTTCCTGGAAGCTACAGTATAATATTGAAAGTAACGGGCAATAAAAGAACACAGAACCTTTCTATTGCACAGAAAAATTCTGTGCAGTGGGAAAAGACTCCACAGAAAGAAATGGTTCTTTCTTTTGATTAAAACCTTTGACTAAAAGGTTCTTTGGGGAATTTGAAATTGTTTATAGAATTGCTGAGAACTCTTTTTAGCAACTTTATTTTTAAGAGTGTACTCTGAAAAGTGATAGGTACTGTATGTAAATACTTAATAAAGGATGTTTTAAAAAATTATGTTGTGAATAGATTTAATTTACAGTATTAATTACATTTTATTATATAAATCAGTATTTGGTGTTGCCATCCTTTGCCTTTACAAGAGACTGTTTAAGTTAACTTTGCTGGTACTGGTTGTTCCAAGTCTGAAAACGTTAGCTCAGTTCAGTTCAGGTATGAGGACTGGTTTGATAGTCTAAGACTTTTCTTTGATTAAGCTTAGGTTACAGTGACCTTTGCTATGCAGTAATGGCACTTGATATGATAATTGTTTTTTAGATGCTAATCTCTGCTGATTGTGGTTGTGCAAGAAGGTAAGTGCCTCTTGTTGACACACTAAAGAAGGATTCTTGTGCCAAATAATTGTATACATCAGAATGTGCTTCAGTAGAGGTGAACAAAATGAATATAAACATAATGCTACAAATGGCTTATTGGATAAAGATAAATACGAAATATATTTTTTAACATAAAGATGCTATAAAATAATAGTTGTATAGTTTTGTTTGGCATCCCAAAAGCATGACTAAATTGGTTTTAGCTCATAGACCTCTCTTTTCGTTTATAACAGATCACCAGTGGTCCACTGCATAATGCAACTGAGCTTGTGTAATCATATGAATCATCCAGTCCTAAAATAAACCTTGGAAGCAAAATGGCAGTTCTTCCTAATAAAATCTTTCAATAACAACACACCCTCATCCAGGCACAAGCATTAGAAGTTACTAAAAGAGCAAAATAGTCTGTGCCCTTTATGGCTTGCGTCTTGAGGAGCTTTAATTTTCCATGTTTACGTCACAAGTCATTATGTTTTCTACCCCAGGTATGTGTATGGATTTGCCCAGAGGCACAGAAACATCCCAGCAGGCTTTTGTGCCTTAGGCTACTCAAAACAATGTGAAAATGGCTGAGAGATGTTGCCACCTAGCAATCAAGAACTCTTGTTTCCTCCAAGAGATATTGTGAGCCACAGATTTCTGATTAAATTAATTGGAAACACTAGGGTACTTATGACCCCTGTCTGAGAGGTAAGAGTTTAATATTAGTTATAATACAATATATTTCATGCTGATCATCATATCATTTGCAATCACACATACAGCAGAAATGCATATTGTTTTCCTTAGGATTATTATTTTTTGAAGGGCCCAAGCACTAAAAGAGCAGGAAAGGTTGGCACAAAGGCGTTCCAGGGGGCGCTTGGTGCATATACCCACCCTGCACCCTGACGCCCATTAGCTCTGAAAGGTACAGAGTCTGCCTACTAAAGTTAAGATTTGCGTACAGTCACCAAACTTGTACATGTACAAACTGGTACATGTATTGTTGGGGGCAGCCGTGGCCTAATGGTTAGAGATTCGGACTTGTAACCCAAAGGTTGCAGGTTTGAGTCTCAGGTCCGGCAGGGATTGTAGGTGGAGA
>JAZGTI010019654.1:0-10985 GCA_036877585.1 Botia kubotai | reverse complement strand
CAGTAGGTGTGTTTGTGGGAGACAGAAAGATACACTTACCGGAAGAGTGCGACTCCCGTGTAGCGCGCTAATAGCCGCCTGCGCCTCCGCATTACTCTGATATTTCACAAACGCGCAACCTGCAACACACAAAGCATCGTTAGACAAAACATGCAATTTAATAAACACATTAAAGCATGTTACGATTGAAAGCAATGAGGTGGAAGTATTTAAACGGCCAGCTAAAAAATTCAAACTAATTTAAACTGGAGAAACGGTTGTTAACGGCTACGGTAGTTCCCTTGACCTGCAGATGAATCTGTAAAGTAAATCTGCTGATGTTTAACTACAGCAGATTCATCTGTTCCGTCTGTTCATACGTCATTACCCTGACCAATCACAGCCTGAGCCAAACGAACCGTCGCTCATTAGCCGACTGTGTGCCAAAACACGCTGCTGGTTTTGTGCTGCTACACAACGCTGCGACTTTATTTATTGTAATCTTCCAGAACAATGTTGTTAATTTCTCAACTACCAATCCAAGTCAACTGAGAAATGTGTATAATGTGAATAATAAGAAGGAATAAAGAAATATATGCAATAATACCACATATTCTATATGTGTTCTGTATGCTTCATCATTTTTCTGTATTTTCTTGTGTTTTTCACATGCGTTGCTGCTTTGCAACAATGTAACCGTGTGAAAAGCATTATGTAAATAAATGAGAATGGAACTGAACATTTGTGGCAACGTTTGCCAGAACGATCTACTTTAGTCAAATTCAAAACCCTGTTATGAGCAGCATGTGGATCTGCTCACCTTTGCTGGCCCCGTCCGGTCCTCTGAGCACTGTACACTCCTCTATACTCCCAAACGGCTCGAACAGCTTTCTGACATCAGCATCTGACAGCTGCTTTCCCAGCATGCCTACAAACAGCTTCCTGTCTGCACACAGACACACAGCTGATGAGGAGCACACATAACAGCAGGTGAGATTATGTATCACACTGAAGCAGTCAGCTCAGCTAACTGACCGTATGTGTCGCTCCATGTTAGTGTCCTATCTACAGTTCATGCTGTTGTAATTATATGGTTAGCCACTAGAGGGATCTACAGGACTGTAGCTTGATCAACACAATAGCTTCAGTTATTGTGTGTGTGTGTGTGTGTGTGTGTGTGTGTGTAATCAGGATTCAGATGAGTGTGTGTGTGTGTGTAATCAGGATTCAGATGGAATAATTATTTGCTTGTGAATTTTACAGCATGTAAGACTGACTTGACATTTCCACCCGATAAAATCAGTTAAAATCGGCGTTGTCCTTTTTTTCACATTGTTTTCACACTTCACAAACCTGTCACATTTTAATATTAGCTCCTTTTTCTGTTTTATTTTTATTATATGCAAAGCTGTTTTGAAGCAATGCAACACTGTAAAAAGTGCTATAGAAATCTTTGGCATATACCTAAAATGTTCTCACTTCATATCAATTTGAAAGTTCTGGAAGCTCAACATGTTTTCTCTGAAGGTTCAGAGTTGGTCTGTTGTTTTTATTATTAGTTCTCTAGAAAAACAACAGAAGTCTACGGTGTGTTTGTGTGTGTGTTGTACCTCCTCGGCCCTCACTGTCCGCTGGCTTTACTTGAATGGGGCGATTCATCTGTAACACAGCAGATCACATGATCAAAAACATTTCATAATCCAGCTCTCTCATTTCCTCTAGAGAGGGAGAGAGAGAGATAAACATGCATGTGACAATCTCATGTCCCGCCCATCTCGATATTTCTGGCACTTTCCGTGAACACTTTACACTATTGTGCTCTACATTTTGTGCACAACTCTGTTACAACATGGTTTCCCACATTACAGAACTCGTAACATTACACAGAATTGTGACAACCAGGAAGTGACATCAATTGGACTTTCCACAGCATGAGAAAGATCAATCATTGTGCAAGAACAAACTTTAATTATTTACAGGAAACGTGCTTTGGTAACCACAAACCAACATCTGGTCCCAAATTTGCTAGTGTCTGTAGCGTTACATCTTAATTTAATGTAATTTCTAAATTACAACCCTGTTACTTTCAACCCTGTTACCCATCCTGGCATATTTATTCATTTATATGTTGTCTATTTACTTGTGATGTTTAATATGTATTGTTAGAAAAAGACAAAATTCCACAAATCAAGGATTCATTTTAGTTACTAAGTTTGTAACAGGGTTGCAAGATGTGCAAACCTCCGATATAACAAACAGAAAATGAAACTGCTAATTCATGATCTGGTTTGACGTCCATATCTCCACCCAACAGGGTTCAGCACCTCATTTGATTTGTTGAAAAACATAAAAGACTTTCGGATGCTTTTCTGTGTTCCATTCCCTCTGCTTTTATTTGCACTCTTTCCTTTCCATGTAGCTTTATGTAGTTGTTTGCCTCATTTCTGCCTAATCACCATCTCTCTGTCGCCCACTTTTATCTCTCATCAAGAAATCAGTTGTATGCCCTTTCTCTCTTTCTCACACACACACACACACTAATCCTGCCTCTCTTTCTCTCTCACACACACACATATACATACACACACACCCTAATCCTGCCTCTCGCTCTCTCTCTCTGTCCCTCAATCTCTGGCTTTAGGAAGAGCACACGCCCACGTGGGTTTGAGGAAATGATGGAATTATATATGCTCGTCGGCTAATCTGGATTACAGACGCACAGCAGATTAAAGCGGCGAGATTCTGTGAGGCAGAAGAGAGAAACAAACAGGCACCAGGAGAGAGAGAGAGAGAGATGGGTGACATGAAAGAAAAAACACAAATATAAGACAAATAAAAGTGCAATTGTTAGTATGTATAGAACTAATATTTATAGTTGTATTGTTTTAGTTATTAGATTTGGACATTTGTTGGTTAGTCTCTTTACCTTGTTTTCCAGTACAAACAACTCAGCTTTCCAATACAAAAAAATCTTCGTATTTTTTACGTACACATATGTACAAATTAAATGTAAATGTAATTCGTGAAATGAGTGCAGGAGACGCGCAGAGAGAAGCTGTGAGCTAAAAGACTAAAATTAACATTAAAGTGTTAATTATGCAGCAGGTGACATTTCAGCCCAATAAAGACCAACCGGGTGCGATCGCTCATCTGGAGTCTGTATTGATCACACACACACACACACACACACAACACACACACACACAGCGGTATAAACCTTATACATAATGACTCTTAGAGTTTCATTGACACCTGTGCTGTTTTAATTTCACTTTCAGAAAGAAAGGCAACTCGCATCAGAGCCCAAACAGGACAGAACTTCTCAAATACTTCTGCCTCCATCCTCAAGCAAGCTATAAAATGCATCATCCTAAAGATATTTCTGTTCTGATAAACTGGGCGCAACTGTCTGAGAATCTTCTGTAAGGTGCGAGAAAATCTTGAAAACTGAGAAACACCCTGAGCAGTTTCTGTGCGCCGGTGAGTCACGAGCAGCTTCGAGAATTACAGAGAGGAAAAACAGAGACAGCGCTGGAGAACAAAAAGGACGAGGTACGGAAGAGTACAGAAGAACGAGAGACAGGAAGCGACTAGACAGAGTGGAAGAGAGTGGCACTGCCACTTCAGGTCGGCACGGCAACAACCCTCCGTCACCATGACAACCAAGAGACGAGCTGCCCAGCAGGTAAACAAGGTTGCCGTGGGGACGAGGGGAGGGGAAGGTAGTGATGGGAGAGAAAGACGGGAGACATAGATGGAAAAAACAAGAGAGGAATGCAAATGGATAACAAGTGAATAGAAAAACAGAGAGAGAGAGAGAGAGAGAGAGAGAGAGATGGACAGATAAAAGTGGATGGTGTTTTGGTTGCCAAAGCAACAGGCAAAGATTCACTCTCAGTCTGGCGAATGAAACCTGTTGGCTTCCACACACACATCAATGAGAACCGACAGTGTGAGCATCACTCTTTAAGAGCACATAAACACACACATCATTCCACATCTGTGCTGCCTGAGGAACACATGAACTACATTTCATTTCAAACCATTAAATAACATTTCATCAACGTAACATTTGACGTTTGTAAACCATAGAATCACACTGGGAGGGCAGTTACAAAACAAACATATGTCTATATGTACAAAAATATACTACACGAATACAAGTGTAACCGTTCAAACTTTAATTTGAGCAAGAAAATATAATCTACCATCATTTATAGAAACGGTATTAATAAATATTGTACCACACTTCATAACCAATGCCTGTCTGCCGACAGAATCCCTTCAGCACGTCCACTGACACACACATAATCTCTCCTTTAAACTCAGGCCAGGGATTTGATATGGATTATGAGATATTAAATCTATAGATTATACATTAATCTGACATTTAGTTTTTCCAGCCCTTCATTAAGAGCGCTGAACACATATACAAACAATTCACTGTGTTTGATGTGCAAAATATCAATGTTGTTTAAATGCGGGACATAAAACACACACACACACACACACTATAAACCCACATGACATGCTGTTTGTTCCTCTATGAATGGAAATTATGACTCTGTGATCTGTGCTCAAGGAAGCTCAAGTCGATCTCTCTTGTGATTTGTCTGTGTGTGTGCAGAGGCGGATGTTAAGGAAGGTGTGTATCCACACAAAGACTGTTCTCAATCTTGCCTCTGTACCCATCATGCAATGCTGGCCAATGCATTGAGCAGGTTGCCTAGCAACCCAGCATCCCTTGTCCCAGCCGTCTCCTGGCAACAGGACCTGCGACCATAATCAACCTGCACGCCACCCTACCCCCAATACAATTCACTCGCGTTCTCTCCAGTCTTGTTTCTTCTCGCTTATTCTCTCAGCAGCTCTTTCAATCTATTTTACAACAAAATTAACATCCAAAATCAAACACCATTTCACGTGCACTAAACATGCAGAGCATGACATAAACATGCAGAGCATGACATAAACATGCTAATCTATTTCCAGATGTTTCCGATGCAAACACATTTACTGGGACAAAAGGATAGTGGACAAAAAACTTATTAACTTTTAAAAATTAACTTTTTTAAATCAGCAATGAAAAAAATATTAAAATGAGTGTTTTTGTATTACTGTTTTTGAATCACCATTTTGCGGTTCATCTAAATGCTCCTTAAGCTAAATACTCTGTTAAGAATGAGAAAACAGGCTTTAAAACGTGTAATATTATTATGAAATACTGTCACCCTCAAATACGTCAACTAACTGGTTGAGCGGCTAAACTCTCCAACTGAAATCCTCATCAATAAGATAATCAATAAGCTCTAATCAATTAACCTGTTTCAAAAGGGCACGTTACTAGACCGTAAACAGTTACACTAGTTGCATAGACTATTAACTATCATTGACCCACCCTTAACAGGAAATATGGAGTATACACAAATCTTGCAAAACAGCAATGCTAAAAGTAGAACATAAAACACACACACACACATGCACGCGCTACACAGCACACGAGTGATGATCGTAGTAATGTTTAAACAACATTATCTGCATACAACATTAGGTTCATTTAAGCAAGCGGGTGTTGCTGTATTTTTGTCTATGTGAACTCGTACCTCAGTTTGTAAAAACAAACAAAACAATGTGTCGTCAGTTATGTACTTACAGTGGAGGTCTACAGGGGAGGACACGCTTTACCTCTGACAAACAAGCTCTTATGATTTGTGATCATAAACAACAACAAACGAGGTCAAATCAACCCGTTCAAAGGAGAATGCAGGATAGATGAGAGACGTTTGCTCCGTGACTTCATCATAATCAACATTTATCTGTTTAATCCGTCTCAACACCAGCACAAATGAAGTATTTCACTGCAGGTTCTGTAGCCAGACAAGACATCTGATCAAAAAGAAAAATACATTCACACTTGTGTATTTGACAGACACTTTTATCCAAAGCATCTTATAGTGTATTCAAGCTGTACATTTGATCAGTGTGTGTGTTCCCTGAGAATCAAACCCACAACCTTTGAACTGCTAGCACAATGCTAACACAAAGCTCTACCAGCTGAGAGACAGGGACACCCGTACACAGATCGTATTTGTATTTATACCAATCTCCGTAAGACACCAGGAACTCTCATTTGTAAGCCTCATTTGTAAGTCGCTTTGGATAAAAGCGTCAGCTAAATGACTAAATGTAAATGTAATTTACGTTGTTTTTTTCCTCAACAGTGTGGAAATATCCACTGTGTAGGATGAATAGATGTGTGTCGGATTAAGTTCTGCTCTCATGGAGTGTGTAATCATCAAAGGCCACACACACACACACTCGCGCCAGCAGATGTCTGTCCTAAAGCTCGTGGACGTACACCGCCTCCCCTTTCAACGGTGGCCCCTCCCCCTGCCTACCACCCGTGGCTCATTATGTCAAATCTTCTTTCATTTCCCCCCTTCCCCCAGTTTTGCCCCGCACCCCCCTTTTCACATATCCATCCAATTTCTCTTTAATTAGAGCTACTTTCACCTCAAGTCTCTCTTTTGCGCTCTCAAACCTTGTAACTCTTCAGTTCATTTAGACAATAGACTCATCCCGTCTGCATGTGAGTGTGGACACTGACACTGAGTAGTTCTAGAGAAACTGTGCACGCACACATACTCAGTTACGCTTTTAAAGCGCCTCAATCTGATTGGCTCGTTCCTTTAGTTTTAAAACGTCAGTAAAACGAGTTTGTGCGCGCTCTCTCGCACACACACAAACCAAATTATTTTTTGCAGATTTATATTTTTGTGGATTTCGTACAATTTCACGTACCCGTCGATCAAGTGTAGCACGCTAAAAAAATGACGTGACCTTCTCAGCACAGCAAAAGTAAAAAGTGTGTTTAACCAAACACGACAAATATCATTGGTGTACGACCATCAAATCGGACCTTATTTGAATTTGCGGAGACGCTCAACATACTACAGCAGAAATAAAAATAAGCACTTTATACCGAACCACAAACAAACACCTAGAGGTTCACTCACACACAAACACACAAAAACACACACAATCCCCCCCTTCTCTGAGTAATAACACCTGCCCTGCCCCCCCTCCCCCACAACAAAGACACAACAGACGCCCTTTTAAACACGTGCGTTCAGATGCACAACAACTCAGCCCGACCGAAAACACAAAAACGTGCGCGCACACTTCACCGATAGCTTGAGCAAAGAATGGTCAGTTAGCTATCAATAACCAACAGGAACACAGTACCAGAGAACTTCAAATCAAAATAACGCGTCAAATAATAGCAAGTGCAACAGAAGCTAGCTAGTCTATTGAATCTTGCTTGCCACAATTCTCACAGTTGAGAAACGAGTAAGAACTTCGACAAAAACAGAGCTGGATATCAAACTATACAACACAGCTTTATTATAACTTAAGTCACATACGGCTGAGTCATATGTTACCATTAATCGCCAACACATCATCTGTGTTACAATTCTTTCTGGTTTTTTGCCTCACTAGCTGCTGTTTATTAAATACTCCATTGAGGAGTAGACCACAGGGAACGAGATTTGAGACGCAGCCAATGAGCGAATAACAAATTGACAGAGGCGATCAGAAAGGAGAGGCTGAGAGCGTGCGCACGAGGAACACGCCGGCTTTAAGAGCCGACTGAAGTGTCTTGGACGACCCGGCGCTTTGTTGTCCCCGTGTGATAAACAGAGCTCGGCAAACATGTTGGGATGGCAACGACAGGCAGAGAGAGAGAGAGATAAGAGAGATGAGGAGAGATAAAACGGGGGATGTAAAACCAGGACTCACAATCTCCATTCACACAATCACTGTCTCTCTCTCTCACCTGAAATTAAACATGAGGCCAGGTGCCACTCCAGTCATGCCATCTGTTCCTGTCCCTCCCCCACATCATCTTCCTAAACCTACCTAGCTAACAGGGAACGCTCTCACAACGTTGGCTAATGTTCTCTGTAAACATTCTCTCAAGATGATCAAAAAACATTCGTGCAATAACGTTAGTAGACCATTTTATTATTATTGTACATCACATAGCAAAAACGTCATTCTTAAGTCATTAGTGGATATTTAAAAAAATATTACAACGTTCTTATCAATAAGCATTAGCGTTAAAACAACATTTATAAACGGGATGTTTGACTGTTCCTAGAACCTTGCAAAAAACTATTTTTTATGTTTTTATTACTTAAAGGAAACATTAGGGAAACGTTCTGACAAGCAAAATTGTTTCAACCTAAAATTGATCCTTCATTATTAATGCTTTCAATATCAGCAAAATCAGAGGCACTTTTATAAAAATGGTACAAATACTAAGGAATTTGTTCACGCAGGCGGCAAACATCTGATTTTATGGCAAATTGGATATCTGACTAGTTCAGCGATACTCTGAATTGCACCGAAATTTCCAGTTTTCCATCCACTTGTTCTGCACTGAAAGCTACGGGTAAAACAAGTCTTTCACCATTGTGCTGATGCTTAAGTTGTTACTATAGCAACCGATGTAGAGCTATCAGATATTAAGTACACTGTCAGAACAAACAGATCCAATTGAACCGGGTTTGAAACTGAATCAGAACCAGGTGCAGTGTAAACAGGCCGAAGAGAACAGATGAGCAATGAAAGGCTGGAGCCAGTTTCTGTCTTATCTTCTACAGTTCTTGCCCCTCATCATGGTCACACTGCCTATCTTACCCACACACCCGAAACACACGTCACGCACCGTTGCCGTAGCGATCCGATGTGACTGCCAGTTGGGGGCGGGGCCTGCTCTAAATGACAGGTGCCCTGAGCTGGTAATAATGCCATACAGCTGGGACGTATGTGTGGAAGGAAAGACAGATAAAAGAAAGAAAGAAAGACAGTGATAGACTAAAAGAAGGATGGAGGAGGAACAGAGGGATTTAAAGCTGACCTGCTGATCTGTGAGGGGTCACAGAGGTCACACTACTGTCATGCTAATAAAAGGATTTGTACTGAGTTACTCTCGCGCACACACACACACACACACACACACACACACACACACACGTGCAGAAAGCCGATCACCGTAAGAAAAACAACGTAAGCAGGTGCTCACAAAACACTGATACCCACAAACCCGGACAGAACCCGGACAGAACCCGGACAGAACCCGGACAGAACCCGGACAGAACCCGGACAGAACCCGGACAGAACCGGCAGATTTACAGATTTATCATTTGAGCTTTCGGGTTTGGATGTCAGTTTGGCTTCATTTGACTTCAACACATAAAAAGTACATGAAGTAACCTGTAATTTTATATTTCAAACAGAGATGGCGATACAGAGGCAAAAGTTACGGACTGCAGCTTTAATACGACTTGATCGGGCATCAGCATTAGTGCATGTGACATACAGTGCAATAAAGCCATATGTCCCCTCATTAGGCTACATCTGGCAGGACCACAGTGTGCTCTTCAGAGTCTGTTCAGCTGCACCAGGAGCCTCCACACTCCTCTGATTGGTCGCTTAGTCAACATCATGTCTCTCCTCCATGACATTTCCCTCTCTTGCTGTTTCCGCTTGTGGAAATTTAACTCGCTTAAATAGAATTTGAGGGGAAAAGATTCCCGGTGGGACGGTTTCATCTTAATCCAATCAACAGAAAAAACAAAACTACAACAATCGGCAGTAGCTACACGAGCAAGCACAGCCTTTTACTTGTATCAAGATACACGCTTTAAATACACAGCTCACCCAAAAATGAAAATACTAAAAAAACATTCTGAAGTACGTTGGAAGCCAAACATCAGCGGCACCTGTTCTGTTGACTTCCACTGTATGGACACAAACCCACTGAGACATTTCCCAAAATATCATCTTTTGCGTTCCACAGAAGAACAAACGTCACACAGGCTTGGAATGACATGAGGGTGAGTAAAGGATGGAAAAGCTTGTGGTTTTGGGTGTACTGTCCCTTTAAGATGTAATCCTTACACATCTCCATACATAACAGTCCACGTCCTGTACAACCGGCGAATCTGACAACAGCTGAAACTAAAAGATGAAGCGTTTGGAACGTACAGGTTGGCTGTCACCGCGGTGGCGCGGCAGATGGCCTAACAGCTAATCAACGACTTGAGACGAAGCGACGTGACCACGAATAGCTTCAAGGATTGTGCCCTCCCACATTCCTAATTAGAGTCTGTTCAGTCAACACAGATTTCCAGGGATCCTGTTTCCTGAACCGTATGCATTGTTTCCACTTTTAGAAATGACATCACGTCCTTTAATCCAGTTACAAATCTTTATGATAACTCTGGTTTACATACAGTCAGCTGTGGCCTGTCTACACACACACGACAGGAAATGCTTTTCCAACTGAAATCTGTTTGTTGTACGCCGCTTGCCTCTGCGTCTCACTTTATTAACAGTGACAACTCACCCCCGGCAAAGTCTTCTGCTCGTGCAATGCATTCTGGGCCTTCAGAGCCGACTCCCTCGCGCAGTACGTCAGGAACGCACAACCTAAAGACAGAAGCGACAGAGGAACACGACACCGATTGTAAACAGAGAAGTGTAGCAGACCTAGAAAAAAACACACAAGACGCTTCTTGTGTGATCAGATCTGTTTGTAACGTTAAAGCTATTTGTGCTGCACGGCTTCTTCTCTTTAAACTTTCATTTGGTGTCGTATTCAAAAAAAGCACAAACGCACATGAACGCAACATCGAACAAAAACGGAATAACACAAACGGCTTTAAAGATATTCTTGAGCTCCTTGTAATACAGCACAGATTAAAAACCAGTCGGTTGCGTTTATGCCCTTGTGTCAGATCTGTATGAACAGACACTCGATGTCTTAACACAGACTCACTTTACTCTTAAGGTACTGACAGGAAAACTCATGCAGCACCATTAGTCTCTCATCTCCCCTGGAGACCGTTCAATACAGCCGCGTCAATCTCTTTTAATTACCTTTGTGCATCCCCGTGTACTTGTCCTTGATCACAGTGAGCTCATAGATCTTGCCGAAC
>JAZGTI010019653.1:0-10985 GCA_036877585.1 Botia kubotai | reverse complement strand
AATGCGAGGGACTCTGGAGCTTATTATAGACCATGAGAGGTCGCCCCACCACCGAGAAATGCATTCAGCTGTTGCTCTGAACATGTATTTGAGAAAACATCTGTTACTTAAAAACAGAGAATAAAAATAGACTACATTTAGGGCAGAAAAATAATTTGCAGACCCAAACTTTATTTAAAAATAATCTTTAATGGAAATTTTTTTTTAGATCACTGCAATGTATAAATAATGTTCACACTGAACAAACTAGAATATTTATTTTGTTGTAACTAGAATTATTTGTTATGAAGTTTCTGTTTAATTTGTTATTAGACACTGTGTATCTTTAATGCATTGTTTAAGTATTAAACAAATATAACAAAACCAAAAATAAAAAACTTTTATACCAAAAAGTTTAAACTACTAAGAAATAAAGCATTACTTATAATCCCTAAAGGTCTCCCCTTTTCCCACTAAAGAGGTTACATTTAAGTAATTCCTCTTCTGCCAGGAGATGCAAGAGAAGCTATGAATTGTGCTGCATTTCTGCAGTCTTTAAAATTATACCCAACCAACATACTGGTTAACACTTGAGTTTAGTTGAAGAGGGTTATAATCAACAATTATGTCTTAATCTACAGACGAAAACGTACCTTCATTAACATTGTTTATATTGATTTAAGTGAGCATATTTGTTCTTAAAAGCATGTTTATATGTTGTCTTTTGTAAAACAATGATGGCTGTTTAATTTTGCACTGTCCTGGGCTGCGTTTCTCAAAAGCAGAAATTAGCACCATCAACTTATGCTTGTGATGGTTTTGAGACATGCAGCCCTGATTGTTGAGGCAGAAGTGTGAATTCAAAAACACGTCTTTGTCTGCTGCACGTTGAGTTATTTTGGCTCCGTTAGCTAGCAAGAATAGCAGCCTAGGAATGTTGACCTCTGACCTCCATTCAGACTGTGAAGATTTTTCTGAGGACTATAAAATATTGACCAGAAACAGAGGATGTTATAGTTGTTGTATTTTGTTGTTACCATGAAATTACATGTGTTTTTATAACATTTGTGCAGAGCTTGGATCAAAAACAAAACACAAATGCTGCAGCATATTGTCTGCGGGTAACAAAGATTTTTATGGATTTATCTGATTCTGTCCAGTTTAGAATAATTTTTAAGAGATCCAAGCATCAGACATTTCTGGATTGAAACTATTAATTTTCATCTCTTTGTTTGTTTGTGTTTGTTTCTGATTACATGACTAAAATCAAAAGCTGTTTTCGTTTACCCAAGACTATTAATTTATTCAGTGAATTCAGTGAATTAATGTTCACTGAATTTAACATGCACCTTTTCTCTTCTTTGCATTTGCTAAACTTTCCCGATTTCTGACCAATTTATTTTACTGTAATTATTACAGATGTCATGCTTTCAGCAAAAAGGAGTGGCCCAGCCACACCCTCCTCCCTTCTCCACCCTCTTTTCTCTATTCTCCCTTTCTTATGGTAGATAAAAAACAATAATCTGAATCAATCACTTCATGACAATTGAGTAATTTCATGCATTACTCTTTGCATGAAGTCAACAACAGCCACCCCTGACAATGTGCTACAATGTGACAGATTGTTGAGCTAGTTAGAATCAAGTGAGTGCTTATTCTCTTCATCATTTGTATCTAAAAATATAAACACAGTTATTAGATTAAACTATTGGAAAATCAGAATTGTTAAACATACATTAAATCTGTCTCAGTTCAGAGGCATATAGTGCTAATATAGTTATTGATTCCACACTGACAAGTGGTTAGTAAACAAAAATCTAAGATAAAAATAACTACAAAGATAATAGAAAGATATTGTACGGTTATTGATTGTGTGTAGATGCGTGCAGCCTGTAAAATATGATCAATTTTTAAACCCTGCGAACAAAAAGCACGTTTTAAGTTAAAGGAGTGTATATTTCATAGGGTACGTAGACAGTCATCAGATTACATCGTCTGAGAATTGAATGACTCATGACAAAACGTCAAGGTGCGGTCGCTGAGGTCCGCTGATGCCCGGCAGGTAAGAGACCTTTGCTTATGAGAACATAGATATTACACTTGTTTGAACCACGCTTTCATATCATAACTCAATAAAACATATGATCATTTGAAAAAATGTGGTTTTTATGCCCATGTTTGTTTGTTTAAAGTGTCCAGCGTCTTTATGTGATCTTGTTGCCTGGAGAGTGCGGGGGTGTGGGGTTTGGGTGTGGCGCGGGGCTTGTATAGTATCGGGAGGCGGAGCTCTGGAAGAGACTTTGGGCTCTGGTGAGGGCACATTGTTCAGCCGCATCTGAATGCAGGACGTGGTGTTGCACTTGGAAGTCTGTATAGTGGGGAAAACTAAACGACTCCTAAATCACTGACTCGAGAAGACGAGTGCTTAAAGGTAAGTAAAAAGGAGACTTTAGATTTGTATTTCATTACAAATAAAGCTGTGCTATTGTGCTTTATGCTAGATAAATTTTGTCCGTGTTTTCAACAATAGTGCTTATAAAGCAGGCTTTAAATCAAGCGGGATACCTTGGGAAATTGTTTTATTGTGGTGATATAAGTTGGCGGAAATATTGGTTTACCTACCTGTACGAGATTGGCTTTCACTTCCGTGTGTCGGGTTTAGCTGAGCTGAACTTTAATGCATTAGCTCCGCTAAACGCTCGTTACATTATATCGACACCGGTTAGATGTACATTCAGCTGTATGTAACTTCAGCGCCGGTATTTATACACAAAGAAGGAAAAGCGAGCCGGAGTACAAAGAAAATGCCGAAATGTTCTTCTTCGGACACAAGGAATAACATCTCAACATTCCCCAAACCTTCATCTGTTGACAGTAAACATGAGAAATAGCCAAAGGATCATTTCGGTTTTAAAAGCAAAACATGTACGTTTAAGGCACACATTTAAGACGTAAAGTAAATGAATATTTTGTAACGATCTAGAGTGTAGTTTTGTATATTGATACAGTATAACCATTTATTTCGATAAGACCTGCATGTTGTTACGTTGGTCTGTCGTCTCACCTGTAACGTTTTGCGAGGTCTCTGTCTGTAACAGTAAATCGAGGCTACAGCATGTTATATGGACCCCGGTGTGGTCAAAAGTACAGACTTGTATATAAAAGCAGGTTATTTTAAGATTTAAATTCATAAAATATGTCTTTACAATGTTGGTCTGGGTCTCACGAGTGGTGTGTGGGTGTCTGGGTGGGGCTAAATATGTATTATTTACTATGAATGCTGACTTATCTTTAGAGAGAAGTGATTACGTCATTAGAGAAATGATACAATCCGTTTTTCAGTGGTAATGCAATTTGTAGTTAAGTAGTCTTTAAGTGTCGGAGGAATTGTTTTAATAATTTGCCTCGAAGGAAATAACGTTTCTTAAGATACACCCTTTCCTGTTTGTCTGGTTAGCGAAGTAGCAAAAGGACATCCTCTGAGAGCATTAATCTCTTAAAGCTAAATTCTGCAAACTTTAATTGCATGGATTTAGCAGCATTATCAGGCCTAAGCAGTTTCGTAGTGTGTTCAACAGTTAGATTTTGGATAGTGTCAACATTCCCTACTGGCACACAGAGGGTTGGCCCACAAAGAGGATAATTGTGAGACTTAAAAGAATAGGTTCTTGTTTCCACATACAAAATGTTAAATAAATATGGTCCCTTTCAAGTGGCGTTTGACGGTCTATTTTTGTACTTGTATGGGTCAGTTACCGTAGATATTAACACAGACAGGATGTGGCATTTTTGCTCCATGTGGGAGTTTGTGAGTTGCGACCGAGTGGTGTTGGTTTTAGGCAGAGATTTACGGCATCTGGACTCCCACATAGCTGTTAATCTCCCTACAAGCACAAATCCCTGATATTGTCCTACATTAGGACAGCAATGGGCAGCGTGATCTTGCTTTATAAATACACTTTCAGAGGGGGCAAAGGAGATTACTCATCGGCACCTTTCTCTTTGTGTATCTGTCGGTATAGCTTTTTCACTTTATCACAGCAATTTTCTTAGATCAGTTCACCTCTTTCCTTCTATTTGTCCAATGGCTTAAGTCTGCTTTTTACCTGTCTTTATAAATCATGTCTAGAGCAGTTTATATAGTACCAGCCTCTTGAGGTGGTTGTGGTCCCAGCATGTGTTGACTATTTACAGTGTGTCATTACACCCATCATAAATTGATGTTCTGACCTTTAGATTTGCCATTAATTAGCCATACCTCTCTAGGATTATTCTCCACACTGTTTTTTGCAACCTACTCTTGTGAGACATCTATCCGACATTTGGTCAGCTCTGGTGCCATTAAATATTAACAAAGCTCTCCTCAGATGTCAATAAACACTTCCAGTGCCAGCTCAGACCCACTGAATTAACACTGAGCAGTCACAATGGAACTTAGTAGGCCCTCTGTTCCAGCCCTCTAGTCTCCTCATATTCCACTCTCTGTATAAAAACTAACCTCAAACTCTCACATCCTGACAGACCCAATGAGAAAAGTGGGTTTAACAGTGTCTTTAACATCAATAATTGAATCTTCTGTAGCCTTGAAGTTTGAATGAGGAAAATTATAGCAAACCTCTAGTATACTATAAATTGCTGTCAGTTCTAAATGTGTCACATGATCTAGATTTGCATGGTTCTGTTGTGGTTAACCACAATATAATAACGATTATTTATTGTTAAGTAGCTTAGTGTCATTTTAAATGGGGTCACACCTATATGACTTAAGACTTAGACAGCTGTCATAATGGTTTGAACAGTTTAATAAATGTTTGTGTAAAGTTCAGGGTGTGATATCAGAATTAATTGGAAGTGTTTGAAGATTGTGTATCAGGACCACTGTCCATCTGAGACAGAGCTAAGGGAGAGTCAAAAGCTCTGGGATGGATTGGGCAAGTATCGTCAAGACAGAACATCTCCACTCCTTAATTCATCTGTACTGGTGAGGGCTTGGGAGGTGTAGAATAACCAAGGAGGGGTGAAGAAAGGGGCCATTCAGGGAATCTTCACACACTATAGAGTCACAATCGCACAGTAATGACTAATAATTCCAAAGAGGCCTCTTTTTTAATTCCACTTGGGGGCAAGGAATATTTCCATAGTCATGTGTAAGAGAGTTTTTGTTCTTTATTGACCCCTGTGAGGTTTCATCTGCTATGCGTCACTGCTGTTAACTTTTCAAGGCCACACCCACATATTTGCTCTCTAGATCCGTTGTAGATATCTGCTGCACCAGTGAGTCAGAACACAGAGTAAGAGTAAGAATTTGGTAAAAGGTCTGACATAAACATATAAACTATATTATCCAATTTTCATCTTCATGAGCCTTTTAAGCTCACCGCTCACGTTTTAGTCCAAGTCTGTAAAAGCAGCAGCCGAATTTAGACTCCTCTCCAGTCCAACTTTAGCCAAGTTGTCAAGTAGTGCTGTGCTCTTCCAGATCCCTTCAGATTAATGCAGTATGAAGTTTCCCTTAGGTTATCTCAGACTGATGAAATATTCAACAACTGTCACGTTGGCTCAGCTTTGCTCTATGAACTCATGCGTAGCTAAGATGAAGTACCTGTTCTCCTAAAGAATAGAACCGTTTTCTAAATTTGGACATTTTGTAGTGCCACAGACGTGAGGCTACATTTGCAATTTATTATGGCTCTGACTATATTTGCAGCTTTCCTCAAAAATTAAAAGGAAGACATTATGACACTTCAGAATGTTGGTAAAATGTCAGAAACTCTTACTGTCTCAGATGACGCCCCACTTTGCGTTAAGTGCATTTGTTAATGACTCAGACGAGAAACGTTTGACAGTAACTTGAATTGTTACGGATCGTCCATTAAGACATAGGCAGTCACATTGCTGCCTGCATTTAGTCAAGTGCTCCATTCAGATAGAACGACTTCTCTCATCTCAACTGAGCCGAAAGAAAAGAGGTATTATGGGATAGTTCGAATATTTGCATGATACTTAAGAGTGATCTCTGCCACTGTTCTTAGTCTTTGCTATCGCATATCTGTGAATCTATCGCATCGAACAAAGCAAGGAGACACAAGGATGCATTGAGCAGACAGGCAGCATTGACTGATGCCTTGTCTGTGTTAATCTATGCACTTACTGCAATGACACCCATGACCCATCATTTAGCTTCAGTAATCTTTTTAAAAGCATTCTAATTGAATAGTATGGATTGCATGTCCAATTGTGCTAAAACAGATTAACAGATTGTCTGTACTGAAACTGCATTGTTTTAATGTTAAAATGGTCCTTGAAGTAACTTCATGCATTGTGTGCATCTTTGTATTTGCCTTTATGTTGTCATTACTTTTAAACATTCTTTTAAAAAGAATGTCATGCATGGCCGTAATGATTTTGCAAGAGGCTGAAATAACACAGCCTGTCCTTACATGCCTCACTGCTATATAATCTAACATCAACTGCATCCAGAGGAGGTTACTTGCTGGGTACAATCCTGATTTATCTCACGATGGTTGAAGTAAGGAATTCTAATGCAGTAGAGTTGTGCAATAACACTGCTGTGTAACATGAGCTGGATTTGCGTGTTTTTGTGCTGACTGCTCCTGAGAGAACACTGAAGCAACATCTCCAAAGAAAAGTCACACCTACGTCGAGCAATTTTGCAATTTTAGTTCATTTCAAAATTTCCGGTTGCAGAAACGCTGTTAATGCATTAGACCACATGAGGATCAATCCCAGTACTCTGCAGGGGTCTTTCTTAGTGAAAAAGAAGAAATCCTAATACTGCTTAAAAAAAGTCATAGAAACAAGGACACAGTACAGTCTGCTAGAGCTCTACCTAAAGTGACCTTTGCAGTCAGAGAAGAAAGACTAATAATAGTTGCAGGACCACATCTTCAACATTGATTGTTTTTTTCATTAGTGTTTAATGTTAATTGGCAAAATATCTTATGATGTTACACTGGAGTATGTAGCGATTTAAAGCCCTGTTCGCCCAAAAACTGTAATAATAACTATAACGATTACTATGTTAGCATCCACAGCAACTGATAACATTATGGTTATTTTCCCCTTGCATGCTGCAGTTTCGCAATCAAAACGTAGACAATGATGTTGCTTTATGTTTCACAAAGAAACTGTACGAAAACAAATGCTTTGATGTACTTAAGCTTATGATTTTAAATAGAATCGCTGCGTGAGCGATTACATTCAAATGGATTTTGATTGGCTGGTAATGTTTTAGTATTTATCAACTGGGAAAAATCACTCTGAAATTGATCCTAACGCTGTAGTTCCTCTATATCCTTATAGTTGTGGTGTGGACTCTGTTTTTCTCTTATATTTATAAAGAGTGTTAAAAGTTTATAGTTACCATTATCGTCCTTGGTGTAAATGGGCCTTTAGAGGGTAATGAGCTTGTCTCACGGGGACTAAATAAAGGCCATCAGAGTAAAAACATGCTGTTGTTGACCCCATTGTACATAGATCCACAGGAATGTATTGTTTTATAGTACTGCTTTCAATATGTATTCCAGATGTAGCCAGCTGTGTAGTACACTGTACTAAGCACTAACTCTGTACTAACACTTGCAGTGTTCCTGTGACATGCTATGATGACTTTGTGATCTGATATGCTGGTTGACAGATCTGCATGTTCAGAGGTCTGTATGTACATTTAGCCAGGGGTTAAAGAGAGGCTCTGGTCTGAGCCAATGCAGACCACCTGCTGTCTACAGCGGAAGCAAGCTGGGTGTCTGGGGAGAACTCAGACACAGCAGTCTCTTAGTGGTATGGGCTCCACTGGTTGCTATCGGGTCAAAATGTCATTAACAGTGTTTTTGAGGGAAGGCTTAGGATTTCATACTACTGAATGAAAGCTACGAGATACAGCAGCTGTTTAATCTCTGGAGACTGACTCTGAAATCAACATGGCAACTTATTGGCAGTAATTTAGATGTAAATGTTGTAATGGCTCATTATGGTGACTATAAAAATACAGACATCCTGTATGTGCTGTAATATAGTGGCCCTAGACATATTTGTACGTTTATGCTACAGATGTATGAATAACAAACAATAGATATTTTGTTCAAAACTGACTGCATACATTCATCCAAAAATCTTGGGGCTAGTAAGTCAAAAATTATTAAAAAATGCTATTAAAAATTGAAGTTGTTTTAACATTTTGTTATGTACTGTAATCATATTTCATACATTTTAAGCATTTTGTAGGCCACTGTATATGAGGAACATATACATTCAAAAGGGCATGTTTTAATTTCTGCTTGACTTAAAAAAGTAGACAGTAATAAATCACAGTACTCAAAAAGCTTCAGAAATCACTAAAACGTCTCACAGCAGTTCACACACCGCCACTGCACATATACACACACAGTCACAGTGAGTTCCACCTCTAAGTCAGATGTGCGGCACTCCCTTCTCTGTCCTGAGGGCAGGGCAGTGAGCTTACAGCGAATGCACTGTCAGTGCTCGCCATTGTTCAGTGAATAAGCACCGTCAGCACGTTTGGTTCTGTCATTCTTCAACTGTCAGGTCACATGACAGCGGAATGTTGGAAAAGATTGTGGCCGAGAATAACAAACAGAGATTTTGTTTACCGAAAAGGACACGTTTGTAAAGCACTGAGGTCCCAACGTTTAAATACAATTAATTTATCAGTGGGTACATTTATCATTTTTTTAATAACAATAACAATAACGCATGAACCTTTCAGGACCAACCCACTGTGAGGTTCAAAGTTGTTGTGATTGTATATATACTTTTAAAATTGTATCAAACAAACAATAGTCTTTGTTTTCAAAGGCATTGTGTTTCATTGCCAAATTCTTAGCCAAGAACAACAGCCCTACTAAAAAGACCTGCTTGGACCAGCATGACTTTGATCAGAATAACCGCTTACACCTGCAAAAATGCTAGTCAACCATCATGGTGTTTTTAACAAGCTTAACTAAAACAAAACACATGCAGATGACCAGCAATGCTGGACAAACATAATCCTAGACCCATCAGTTTATAATGGGTCTGACTATAATGACCCATCAGACCCATTGTGACAATCTTCCTATACACTCTCATACAGTCTATGTATGTCTTGTTTTAATGAAAATGAAATATATATATTTCACTTATATTTTACAGTATTTGCAGAAACTTGCAGTGCTTGATGAGTAGTTTCTATATAAAAAATAATGATACAGTCTTGTCTCTTTGTAATTTGTCAGAGCTGGTTGGTTTCAAGATTTCAAAGTCATTAAAAAATGTTAAAAGAGTCAAAGAAAAATTGTGTGGACACATTATTGTGTGTGTAATATATACAGTATATTACAGTATGTGACAGAAGGCAGGGTGTGTATGAGAAAGAGGGTGGGAGATGTAGCACACCATGGTTTAGTGTAGAATGTAACACCAGTATTACAGTTTTGGGAATCTGCCATAGGATTGGTCACGTCCACAGCCCATTCTGACGCCTGACAGCATTCGTCACATGAATCTCTGCCTTAATTTGGCGTTGTTCAAGCTAATAAAGGTCCTAGATCTACTGGGCAGGGATGGGTGGGCGGAGACAGTCACGTGGGGGGTGGGAGATTATTCTGAAGGGCGTGTAACATAGGGTTGCTCAGTTTTCTCAGTGTGAAAATGAATGTACAGTAATAAACTGTTACTCATTAACGAATCATCACAGCTGTGTGTGATGTTCTGTGCACACCTCATAACAGCTCAGAAACAGCACCTCCCCCCATAGAGTCCACGATCTGGATATTGTTGGCTATATATAATATAGTTGTATATATTTTTCATGTGGTAGTTTAAAATGTCATTCATGTTGGTATAGCACAAACAGCTGAAAGAGTTACAAGCCCAAGTTTAATAGGGTTTGGGGTCCATATGATTATAGCAGTCAGAAGAGAGAAACATTTCTAACTTAAAGTGTAAACTAGCAACACGCTACAAATCTGACTGTAAATCTGCCACCTGGTAGTAAATGATAGAGTAAGAAAGTATGAGAAAGACATTGTAAAGTAGAAGGGGCGGGACTTCATTTTGTTTATTTAGGGAGTGTCATGGTAATCGTGTGTTACTGGCCACACTCCTTGTAATAGCCTGATTTTTAATTACATGTAAAAATGTTACACTATTTAGACATACTAACCGCAATTGTCATTGTTTGTTCTGTGACCAAAATTGCAGAATCAAAAAGAACAATGTACCGCTCATTTTAAATAATGTTTTAAAGTCATTTACCCAGTCTGCCATCATTTGCGATGTAGAAATGCCATATTTCACGCTGGGTGTGTAAATATGATTCTTTAGCTCACTAAACTGTTAGCTTGAGAAAACCACACCTCAGTGATCACACAGATAGTTTCTCTCATTCACCTGTAGGGCTGACAGGAGTCACCATGTGTTGCATGTTTCCACATGTTTGTGGTTTGGCTACACCCATCTAGGTGCGTTATCACAACATTCGCCATAGTACAGAGGTCCTTAAGCTCCTTCCTCAAAATCCTCTTTGCTTCACATTTTCTAATGCTCTCATAAAGCAGAACTGTAGTTGTGTCTGGCGACACACAAGCAGTAACGTCTGTGCGTGACATATTGTGCCACAAATAAACATGCACAGTAGTTGCAAACCAGAAACATCTGCTTAGCATTGCCAATGTGCTGTTTAAAGAATATGTTCCCCACAATACTCTGTTTTTATTGGTCACACAACTTCAACCATACACCATGTGTGTGCTCACACTCTCTTCGAGTGTCAGCATGCAAGGCATTCAAAATATGTGTTCAGCCTGATCTCATGCAGTTCTGGGGTCTTCATAAAGTAGGTCATGTTTTTATTTTTACATTTTTTTAACATTTGGAAGATGCTGTTATCCAAAATGACTGTACAAGGTATATATTTAATCAGTTCATGCATTGTGTGGGACTCAAACCCTTGATCTTGGCACTAGAAACAGCATGCTGTATTGTTC
>JAZGTI010019651.1:0-10986 GCA_036877585.1 Botia kubotai | reverse complement strand
GGTTTAACTTAAGGCGTAGCTATGGAAACAGCGGTAGTGGGATGTTATTACTGAGGATGGCTTTTGATTGTGTGCAGATTCAGGCTTCTGTTTACGTCCCTTCATTCTTATGTCATCTGCAGGGCCATAACAGCCCAATCTGACTTCATGTTCAGTGTCACTTGTTATTCTGGACTTTATCTTTCACTGCATTGTTCACATCTTATTCATCCATTCTGAGTTTCCTTTTCATTACTTTCTTAGATGACTTTCTCTCTCTCTCTCTCTCTCTCTCTCTCACTCACTCCCTTCTCTTTTCTCATGGCCTTATGCCCAGAGAAAGTGAACAGCCCTGCCGTCTGGAGGAGTCAGGCAATTCGACCTGGTCTCCCTGGTTCCTCGGCTGATTGATTGCCCTGGAGTTTACCTTTCCCACCCACCCCTCCCCTGCATACTTAACCAGGGTCCTTGTAACTCGAGTGCACCCAGAGAGGCCTGACTCCTGCTCAGATCCCTGTGTTTAGCTACCGTAATCCACCTGTTTTTCACAGGTAACCGTGACTACCCAGCAAACCATTTTAGGTTGTAAGAGCGTTTCCCTAACGTTTCTGTAATAAAAACTTTATTTAAAGTTATTGGAACGTTCATAGGGTCCAGCTTATTAGACGTTGTATTAAAGTTACTGTTTGGTTATAAGAACTTTATTCAAGCTATTTATGATATTCAACATGTAAAAATCATTCTACTAATATGACTGCAAGAATGTTTTTTGGATAACTTGAGAGAACGTTTAGAGAATATTAGCCAGTGTTCTGAAAACATTCCCTGTTAGCTGGGAAAAAAGGAGCGTGAATATTCCACGAGACAGATTCCCGCTCATGACTGTATATTTGTTGTTTTGTAATGGCTGATGAAAGCCACAGCATCTGACAGATCGATGTGGAGAACTGCAGAGATGAGATGAACCACAGTCACCGTGATCGTTTCTGAGTGCATTCGTACATTAAAGCTGGCCGGGAATTCAGCTAAAATGTGGGAATAGATCCATTGGCCATTTACAATCATGTTTCAGCCGGAGAGAGAGAGAGGGATTATACTGAAGATCTAAACCACCTCCATTTCAGACATTATCTAGTGAGCTAGGTTAGGAAAGTGCTGGACACAAAAGCTTTCCTGCAAGCTTCTTACTCTCAATAACAGCGGTTCTGGCACACCCTCAGATATGACACTAATAACTAGAGCGCAATATCATGTGAGCTGTTTTGTGGTTTGATATTGAAAAGCATATTCATTACATTGTTTGGTCCGTGTCTGTTGGCTTTGAGGTCATCTATATGCTTATATATTCCTAATATATCTATATTAATATATATATATATATACAGTATATATATATATAGCAAATATATAATAAATGTAAGTACTAAGTACTAGTATATGATATTTACAGATACAGATTTATGTATTTATGTCTTTCTCATACAGTAAAACAGGCCAGAAAAATTGATGGCTCGTTTAGCACCTTTGATATGTCCCACCCAAACTTCCTGTTTTGACAGGAAATACATCAGCACAGTACAAAACTAGCTGTGTTGTTATGGAGTTATATTTCATGTTACAATGCATGAAATTGTAACATGTCAGACATCACACACTGTAAAAAGTGAAAATATGCAGTTTTTATCATAACGATCTGTTTCTATATGATCTTAAAAATTACTTTATTTTCTGTAACCGAGGGGTAACACATCTTTGCTGATTTTGGATTTTGCTTAGACAAATTAATAAACACATTTTGGTCGAAAAGTAAAAATTAGACATGCAGCAAATAATAATCAGGGTACCTAGTTGTCAAAATATTGTCCTGCTGCCCAGCTCACACATGTATGTGATAAGGGGCCCGGGGACCCTAGTGGCCTGGTGTTCAGCTTCCTCTGACAATCTGGAGGTGGGTAGCCACAGCGAGCAACACTAATGATTACTGTGTCCTGCTGTTAGTCATCTGCAGAAATATTTAGAGGAAGTCAGTTACACTATTCTGTACTAGTGCCCAAGCCCTTTGTTTATAGTTAAATAAGGTCAATACGATGGCCAGCAGAGCATAAATACACTAATGAACTGTTAGAGAGCAGGTCACTGGAATGGGACGGATCACTCTGGTCCTCCAGAGAGTTCAGTAAGTCAACAGAGTTCCACACAATCACCAGACAGAGACAGCGAGAGGGCAGAAAACACACTAATATGGGAGGGATGGATGGATGTGCTTGTTTGTTCGAACTGTGCTATTATTGATTATAGAGAAAATGGAGCAGTGGGGTTAAGGGTCATGGTCCATTTAAAAGTATGTGTGTGTGTGTGTGTGTGTGTGTAACTCACTTGGGGAGATTGTGTGTCGCTAAATTAACAATGCATTAACTCAGTCTCAGGATGCTTGGCTCTGACCTTCAGTTTTTAGACTGAACCACCACACACACACACATTCACTCTGTTCCACTCAGACCCTGCAGCTTTTTTCTACAAACCTTTTACCACAGGTTCTGGTGAACAGTGTAAAATAATCCCAAGTCCTGATTCCATGATTGTTTAAGCATCAGAACGGGCTAATCGACTCAGGAGGCTGATTTCCAATTGTGCTGAGAAAGAAAGAGAGAGAAAGACAAAAAGAGAGATCAATGAAAGTAAAAAATGAGAGAAAGAACAAGGAAAGTAAAAAATGAGTGAAAGAGAAAATAGGAATAGCGAAGGAAAAATCCAGAATTCCCCATAACACCCTTAAAACATTTGAGCAAGAACCTGTCTGATCAAAGAGAGCAGAGGAGAAAAGACACAAAGTGCTGCTTAGAAACTTAGTTTAAAAGCCCCTGTGCAAGTTTGTTGTTCCCAGTCAACCTTGAAATAACCTCCTCCTCTCACTATCAACACAGGAGCGAAGTTGCCTTCTCCCTGACTCCTGTTTACCCACAAGATCTCCAGGAGAGTCTGTAAGTCCTGGAAAACAGGAGCAGAGAGGCTAAATCAATATCTGAGAGAGGGAAACTCAGAGTTTAGATGTGAAGATGTTTAGATGTGTAATTTATGAAGCAGTTTGTTTACTCGCTGAGGCTTTCATTTTTATTTATCAGATCTCTCTGTGCTCTGCAGTGACTTGAGAATATGATTTTTATGTTTAAGCGAGAAGAAGAGGTTATACAAATCTTTGTGTAAGATTACACAATCTGCATTGTTTTCAATATCTTCCCACACACACATGGGAATATGGTGACGTTTCACATTTTCGGCACTGATTGTGTGTGAAAATCTGTAGGATTTGGATTTATGGAATGGATTTATATACGATGAAATGTACTAAACTCTTATTAGTAGCTGAATGCATAATCAGATTAGTCAAAGAATCTGACTTAGATCAGAATCAAATTAGTTTTTTGAATCATGGGTTCAGCTTATTTAGAGAATAATAGTGTAATTATAATCAGAGAAATCGTTCATGACTGACAGACATTCAGTTTCTGTGTAAATCTGCAGAGTCTGTTCACAATATTTATTTCATCGGAGAATATTTCCAGATCGAGTGGAAAACGAATTAATCACAGTTTAACGACATTACATTCGTCCTTCATGAACCCAACAGCTCCCAACAGCTCCTGCATTGAATAACTCTACTGACTGCTTATGTTATGGAAACGTTGCCAAAATGTTTCGCGAGCAGCGGTTTTGCGCGTGGCGTAAATGAACAGTGATTGTTATGGTTTGGAATGGCGTGGAGACGGATGGACTGTAAATCATAATTAAGGCAGAAAAAATAAGGCTGTCAGATTTTGGTCTCTCGTTACAAGGCAAGCGAAGATGCGGGCTGACAGGAGAGATTGGTGCGGATTGACAGTGACGCAAATTCATACTTCATTATAATATCTGTATGTATCTTTATTAGGATGCATATGAGATGGATATTATTTTGAGACAAATCAGCAATATCAATATGTCTTCTTCCATCACTCTGTTTGACAGTCTGTTACTGAGTTATCATGGGAGATAAGATTGTTATTTAAAACTGTAATGGTTATGGTGGAGTTTACAGATGTTTTCACGTGTTTTGCATCATGATTGTTACTATATTGTGGATTGTAGGGCATCTGCAATGCGGTATTAACCAATCAGCATTCAGGACTGAAATACTTTCCAACATTGGCAACTTCAGCTGCATTAAAGGGACAATGCTCCTCCAGGAACTTGAAAATAAGTACAAAAATGTACAATGATGATGGTTTGTTGTAGCTTGTTCCTTGGATAAGTCAATCAAGCGGCCTGCAGGGTTCCAGGCCCATCCATTATACAGTGAACAAACCTTTGTTGGAGAACATCAGAGAAGATCATATAACCATTTAGACTCCATATTGGTACCAGTTTATTTTGTAAAGCATCGCTGCTATGCCCTCCATTACTGTCAACATTTCATAAATGTTGCTTATCATCTAGGCTTAAATGCATTTATCCTGGTTTTGTATCGCGTACGGGCCCGTTGTGAAACGCAGAGATGTATTTTGTTGCCCGGATCTTGTGTTTTTGCGGCTGCCCTGGGAACAGTTTTAAAGCAGGTCCTCTTTTGATCTGCGGTACGTGTGTGTGGGTTTGTTGACTGCTCTGGCTTTGTTTATGCTAGCAGAGAAGTTTCTGCCCTGCGGGTCTTCAGCAGCGTTCTGTTCTAATGCAGGATGAGAGAGGAACTATCATTGTCAGGAACTACGGTGCTGTGGAAGTCTTTGACTCTGGCATGATGCTGAATCGTCTTCTCAGGAGCGAGAAGTAGGATGTGTGGTGCCATCTTGTTTAAAGGTCTCACTGCAGGGTTGTGCATTGTAGTCGGCATGTTCCACAAATGGGGTACAACTAGTTTTTCAAGAATGTTTCTCAAATGGTCTGTGAAAGGAGATTATCTTACGCTTTAGAAAATGTTGATAATTAACCTCAAGAGGACAAAATAAAAGTTACGTTAGCGGTTTAATTTTACGTTAATATGAATTGAGGTTTGCAGGTTTTGCAGATCTATTAGTGTAGACCTGTCAAAATGTGTAATACCTGATTGACAGTTTGATTTTTGTAATTGTCTAGCAAAACATTAAATAAATCGTATAATTTATATAATTCTTGTGTAATGAAAAAAATACGATAATTTAACAAAAATTATACAAACTGTGCAAAGAAATCTATGTATGTTGTATAATAATTTTACAAACTTGAAGTTACTAATTAGAAGTGCCTGTTTTCTCAATAAATATTGTTGCAGCTGGAGTTTTTCTTTCAAAAGTCTGCCTTCAAAAAAACCCTTTAAGTCAGACCTGAGCTGTTTTGAAGCCAGGACACGCGCAGCACCCTCTGTGCCCAGTGGAGAGTGGCGTGTCCCCGGGGAGCAGAACTGGCCCTGTCCGCCCTGGTGCTGAGCTCCTGATGGGTGGGGAGGAGGAGTCTGTGGGTGGCTGAGGGAAAGAAACACGCTCCAGAAGAGACCGAGGCTTCGGGACAGAACTACAGCCACACTCACAACTGTCACCAAGATCTCTCACAGAACAGACAGCCCAACACGACTCAAGCTATCCCTCACTGTCACCACACTGTCACCGCTAAAAGAGCGAGAGACAAAGAGAGAGAGAATGAGAGAGACAAAAAGAGAGAGAATAAAAGGGAAAGACGGGTGGCCTGTCTTGGTGTGACAGAGCGTGAATTAGACTGTGAGACAGACATACCTGAGAGAGAGAGAGAGAGAGAGAGAGAGGTGAAGTAGGGCTTCCTCATCTGTACATAGCACCGCGTTACATCTGTTTTAAATGGTCCTCAGCAGCATATTTCAACTGCTCCAGGCATGATTCATTTGTTATACATAACATGATTTAGCAGGACTCCATGCATATGGTTCTGTCAGGGGTGATCAGTTCATGCTTTTGGTGTAATTGTTTATTTTTATCAGCCGTGCGGGGAAAGCAAACATGAGATATTTACAGTGAAGCTACTCAAGAGCATATTTTAAATACATATCATTATCAAATTATAGAGAAAAAGATTTTTAGGTTAATGATCGAACAATACTGACGATATCACGTTCTCACCAAAACATTCCAGCCGGAAGATATGAGATTTACAACAACCGTTTGGTTTACAGTAATGTACTGTAATAACTAAAACAAAGTGCCGTTACGGTGAGAAATCTCAAGCTTTGAAATATATTCTCTAATGCAGTGGGAATAATTACTACTGTGAGTTTTTGAAGAGCCGTGTGTTCACAACAGCAGGTGTACAGACCTCGGAAACACAAACAGTACAAAAATATAAACAGTCCTGTGTTTGTCATAGCCTCATTTTACGTGGCTGCACTTATTTCTTGGTGAGAAAAGTGGCCAACTCGTTTCCAAACAGCCTCGGAAATGTGATGTCAGTTCTCATACTCCCTGAAATTGCTATTCATCTCGCATCGGCACAGAACGCATTCACAAATGTCCGACCAGATCTGGCTGTTCTTAGAGTGCACAGCTGTCTAATTCAAGCGTTCATCGATTTTTCCTCCGGACACACGGAGACCCGTCAGACCTCTAATCATTCTCTCAGGTAGCCAGAGACCTGCTTGTTTGCCCTTTGAGATGGAGGACAGACGCTCTAACTATAGCTCGCACGCTCTCGTGTTACTCTCTTTTCTTAGGTGGGGTCTTATTGTGTGTGTAAACGGTTCGAATAACTTGGAAGACAACGAGTCTAAATGTCCTCACTTCCACTCTGCCTTTGTCTTTCCTGTCGGTTTTAGAGGTCCTTTGTATTCCCGCGTGACTTTCTCTCCTCCGAGAGTTGAGTCAACCCATGTGACTTTAAGGAAAATACAAAGATCTCCGCTCAATCTAAACGCCCGGAGATAAAAAGAGAGTTGTAAACGTTCTTTTGGGTTACAGCCTGACAGCCAGAAGGCGGTCACAGGAGACAGATCGGGTGTTAATATGTGCGATGTTTGATCAGATCTGTAGGGGCTGTGGTATCGGAGAAGACAGATAATCTGTATAATATAAACAGGGTAAGATCGGTCCCCCGGCCCACGGAGGAACAGGGACAGCTGGGAGATGAGATGAAGGAGCCCATCAGAGATGTTTCTGACAGTTCACGAAATTGCATGCGAGTTTGGAGGCGGGTTCTGCCACGTCACGGAAAACGTGATGCTTTCTGTGTCATTGAGATGAATCGGGCGTGTATGCGCGGCTTTGATAGATAATGCATCTCTCCGGCAAGGCTGTAATCTGGAATTGGGTGGATATTTTGAGTCACATAAAAGCGTTCGGTATCTCACCATGGTATCGCACAGATTCTAAAGTCATGCTGGGCTTGGGTAAATCTCTGTATTCACCAGTATACCTCTGCATACTGTCACACAAGACTATCTCTGGTGGAGGCAGTTTTGTTTATGATGGATTTTTAGTTTAACACATTGTAAAAACTGTAGTTTTTAACAGTTACCAAGCAACATTGCATTGTTTTGAATGTAATAATAATTGTTTTTTAAATCGTGTTATAAAATATGAAGCAGCTGTTTCATATTTAATGTCTACCAAACTGAAAAATTTAAAAATAATCCATGTACAAAAGAAACTATTCAAATCAAATACTTTCTAAACCTTTATGGTTTGAATTAACTGAATAATAATTGAACTAAATCATAATATATATCATAATATAACATTAACATTATGAAACCAATTCTTATGCCTTGATACATGAGATCATACTGGTCATGTGGCCCGCCCCACTGGTGTGTATGTTTTGAGACTTGGCACAAGTTCAATGAGTGTTTGAGTGTGTTTGTATGCTTCAGTGTGTTGGTGTTTTTCCCGGGCTGCTCCACACTCATTTTCCACCCAGCTAAAAGATTGTGGCCCAGTGGGGGGCAGTGGCCCTGAGGTCTCTGCTGGGAATAATCGGGTCAGAGCCACTGGGCTGCGTAATGACTCTCCACGACTCTCTTCCTCCATCTTCTTATTCTCTATCCCCGCTGTCTGCCTCCTTCCCTCAGTTTCATGCCTTCTCGCTCATCCCTCTCCCCCTCCCTCTTTCCATCCATCCCTCTTCCTGGCTCTTCATAATGATGCTGACGGGCTCCCCTCTCACGGGGGCTCCGGGGGTCTGGTTCACAGTGCTGCCTCTAAATTTAAACCTGCCATTTGTCAGCATGAATGCTCCTTCTTTGGTCGGTCTCTCTCTCTCTCTCGTTCTCTTTCTCCCCCTCTCTCTACCTATAAATCTAGGTCTCTCGCCCTACAATATACACTACAGTACAGTACAGTACATCATACGAGGATGGCGAGCTTCATTTTGAAAGCGTTTCATTTCAGGGCTCATCTGATTGGCCGCTAAGTTACAGTTCAGCTCATTTCTCGTACCGCTCATCTGTGGTGACACTTAAATTCAGGCTTAGTTACGTGATAGTTAGCCATGCACGAGAGGACAGTGGGAAACCATCCCAAAGAGAGGCTCAATAACCGTCAGGAGGAATATGTATTTAAGTGCATATTCAAATATTCAATGACTCAAGCATCAGTGATCTTACTTCACTATGACATGTAGAGCATGAACCGTCTATGATTTAAGTCTGTCTTTAGTTGTTAATTCAGTGGTAATACAGTACAGTGACTCTGTCCTTTATGCTTTAAGAAGTTCACATAGACATTTCTGAAGTATAATTGGCTGAGCGTTTTACATTTAAAGCTTTTATCTCAAAATTATAGAGTTCAAAACCCTCAGTTTTTCCCTTTTTGCTTCTGTCTCGCTGTCTCATTTTCTCGTTCTTGTATTTAAATGTTAATTAGCCATGATATTAATAGTTTTAAATGCATAAACAACAATTTTAAAAGCAACACGGTCTCGCTGTGATTTTTTGTGTTTACATGTCTGGCACTATTAATATTTTAAACCCAATGTTTAGAAGTGTTATCAGAAGCTGAACAGATATAAGTACAGGGCAGGCGACATAAATACTGCTCAGTAAAGCACTGCAGTAAGATTAAAGTGCTGTTTGTACACTACAAACCAAATCCAGATTTCTTATTCAGGTTTTCTAGATTGCCGCTGTTTTCTAGATTCTCGCTGTTTTCTAGATTCCAAACATTTTCTAGATTCTAAAGGTCATGTGGATCAGTAATGCAAAAGAGACATCAGAAGGCCAATGTAACTATGTATAGAACATTACAATGCTTAATTTTCGTATACTGTACACTACATAGTATACACTATATACTGCTTGCAGTTTGTTTAAATAGTATGTTAAACAGTATGCAGCTAAATTTTTTACTGTTCTCAGTAACCATGTGTATTCTGATGTGGCATCAAATGATCAAATTGAGCGTATTGTATCATGGAATTATGCAATTTGAAGTTTTTTAGTTGTATTAGTATTAGTAAGTAGCACACTTGTAGTAGGTTATCCAGACATCTTATTCATTGCCTGTACATACTATGCACAGTATATATACTGTATGCTTCATATACATTTACTCTGCAATATTTATCATAATAAACCTATCTCTCCTGGTCAGACCATAAGATTACACTTTTAAGCTGTGAACTCTGCTAGGTTTTCTGTCATTAGTCACACGTGAACAGTTTAGTACTTCATGTACTTCATGTTTTAAATTAGTCTTGCCAAGTTGTTGTTGTTTTTCTAGTATGAGCTCAAACTCATTCTTACGGTAAATTAACAGCTGTAGTTAAACAGCAGGTAAAGCTTTATTTAATATTTTAACATTAATTTACCTGCTTCCCGCTCATTCTTAGCTGGATCTTTCTTCATCTGTTTCTGTGGGCTTTGATGCGTGAGGCAGCGCTAGACCCACGTCACGAGTTTTTCCCCCATTCAAAACCAATTGAAATGTAATAAATAAATAAAGCTAACCAGTATATTTAATTTTCATGCAAGCAATTACATGCTTTTATTTATTTATTGATGCTGATGTCTGTTTATTTATTAGTGTAAGCTCTGCTCCGCTGGCATGAATTATGTAATGGAATTTGGGTCAGTGTGCCAGATCAGAGTGATCGGAGGGTCACAGGGGGAACAGGAAGTGGGCTAGCGAAGCACAGGGCAAGATGCCAGGGGGGCCATCCGTAGCATTTCGCATGTGCCCACTTCTGCACCCCCAATTTTTGTGTATTCACTTTGATGCGATTTCATTTTCTGTTCATTATTCATCAAAGTAAAACATTTCTTCATGTTCAGACAGCATTTACATAACGAGGGAAACAAATTAGCCCTTTCGTCTTCTAATCGAGCAGTTTACTTTACTAATGATATAGCATTAAAACAAACCACCCGCGTGCTGACAGGTGCGTGCGGGATGACTTATCAAAGAGATCACCAATTCATCAGGTGAAAAAGCATTTGCAACGGGATTGAGACTATAAACTAATTTATAAACTAATTTAATCACATACTAACACACACAAAGTAGACAGGGTGTGGTACACATACACAAACACACACAGGTTAATGAATTCACATGAAATGACAAACACATTTTGCAGTAATGAGCAGTCAGTAATGTGACATTTTCTTGTGAAAAAGAATGTTCAGTGGGAAAACAACAGAGGCAAACTGGATTTAATTTACCTTTTGTTTCTAAAAAGTTGTTGACAGTTTACTGTATGGGAGGGGTTAAAAATAAGAGGGCTTAATGACATCAGCTAAAAGAAAAAGTCGTTTCAAAGGCAAATGTTTTGTACATTCTGATGAAGCTCCTTTTTTGGAACTGACTAATTGAGTAATAAGTTAAGTATATTGGGTAATTTTTTTATTAATATTTTCTCATATTAAATATTAATTATTTCTCAGCTGGATTGAAGGAGTAAAACATACACAACACACACCCACACACACACATATTGCTTTTAATTCTGTTGTCATTTTATTTTAGGGTCTGAATTACACAAGCGTGCTTGTAAAGACTCATTAAAGCGTTTTATAGTAATTTCCAGGGTTTATAACCCTTT
>JAZGTI010019649.1:0-10986 GCA_036877585.1 Botia kubotai | reverse complement strand
TAGTGCAGGACTGAATATATTCGAGTTACGAGTGTCGTCTTGTTGTCGTTTCAGAACGTGTACTACTCCAGCTTCCAGCAGTTCCACGTTGGAGGGTTGAGTCCAACCATCGACGACGACGATAACAAGTGCCTGGTGGACGTGAACGGCCGGCCGCGACTGCTGGAATGCAGCTACGCCAACAACAAACATATGAAGCTCTCCTGGCTCTTTACTCAGGTAAACATTTCAGTTTCAGGCCAGGAAGCCATTTTGAAAACGAGAACATCTGGTTTTAAAGAGACAGTTACCCCAAAATTAAAACTCTGTTGTTGTTTACTCGACCTTATGTTGTTTAAACTTACTTTTTTGGATTACAAAAGGTGGATTTTTGAAGAAAATCCTGACCGGTGTTTTCCAAATATCCAAAAATAAAGAAAGAATAGAGTAGTCAGACTCCAAAGTGGCACCATAAATGCAGCCATGCAACTTATATGTTATGTTTTTCAAAATCCATACGGTAGGTTTGTGGCGGAACAGGCAAAATGTTTCACTGTAATTTACTGACATCGACTTGGGCTCTTATTGGCCAGTTTTTGAACCAATGAATCGTATGAATCCGGTCTTTTAATGAATTGGTTGATTCAGTTCATAAATCTGATCCGTGTCGTTCACACACACGCAGTCAGAACCAATCAGGTTCTTAAATCAGTCTCGGTGATCCAGCAGTTAAGTTCTCACATTATTAAGATTATCCAGACACCTGAATCAGCATTTTAAAATGCTGAAAGGTTTGGACACATGCCCAGTTTTAACGGTTACACTGTCACATCGGCAAACACTTTCATTTAAAGCAACCTATAGTGTATTTCAGACATACATTTTCTTGGTTTGTGTGTTAAAGGGATTCGAACCCTTGATCTTGGTGTTGCCAATGCTATGCTCCACCAATAGAGCTAAAGGAACATCATCTTTGCATCACAGCAACACTACAATGAATTATGGGTAATCGTTTTAAATTGTGTATTTACTTTGGCGTTGCAAACACAGCTTGGCTGAGCAGAGAGAAAAGTTCCAAAACACTTGATTTGTGCTTTGTACAGTATTATGTTGGTTGACTTAAATGACAATTAAAAGGTAATATTGTTTTGTACTTTTATATGCCACCTTGCTTTTCAGAGCTAGCTGCTGCAGTAAGTCTAAATTGGAGCTTATGCGAATGTATTAGAATAACCTGTGTGTGCCGTGTGGTTTATTTTTGTACAAAAGAGAAAGTGTCATAAAAAGATTTGGCCATTGTGAGCCATTATATTCCCAACTACACACACACACACGTCCCCGGACTGTACAGCTCAATTAAAGTCAATGTCAAAACCTCCCGTTTTTTTCTCCCCCAGAACAAGTTCCGAAGTCATTTTAATAGTTTCAAACTTTCCCTTAAAATTCGCCGTCAATTTGCGGCATACGTTCGACCGCGGGCTGTGTACCTGCAGCTGACGTTTCTGAATATCGAGCATTAATAATTCAAAGGTACGAGTTGAGTGTCTTGCAAAGCTCTCGTAATTCAATTCAAGCATCACTCTGGATTATTTCAGCCCCGTAACGTACGCATCTCCATTATCGGAGGAATGATGAATGTATGTGACGGTAATGAGTGTCATCTGAGGGGTTTGGCGGAGCAGTGAAGGAAACGTCAAAAGCAGGTTATTAGGAAGGGGTAATTCTGCCCCCCCCACCCCCACCCTGGGGAAAGATGTCGAACTAGATGAACCAACACGCCCGGTCATACACAATGTAACAGTAAGAGCGATATCAATTCTCACATAGGCCCTCGGGACCCGATTTCATATCAGTGGGATAAAGGGTTTATGGCAGCCATCTTCCTCCCCCCGGAGTTTCTTAAAATGGAATCAGGTGAAGGATAAAGGGGCTGAATCCTTTGGCCCTTTAGATGTTGTGAATTATTGATGACAAAGCGTGTGAAACAGTGAAGCAGTTTTTGACTCGGAGCGTCAGAAGCGTCTTTAATTAAGTCTTTATCGACTCGCATTGTCCTCAAAGATCTGTTGCCAGTCGGTTTGTCCGTCTGTATTCAAGATTTCGCCTGGCACAGCATGAATACGTGCATCATTTTGCTTATCCGACATATATTGCATTTCAACTGGCTACATTTGGTCGAACATATTTCATGACGTTTGGCACCCCAAACAGTCGCTGCCGAAACCGGGATATAAATATCTCTGGGAGGCTGATGTTAATGAGAGCTTAATTGTAGCAGATGCATCGGTCCCCATCGGTGACATCCGTTAAACGATGCGTGTCAGATTGGTAAGGTTTAATTACAGGGAGCTGTTTTATAATCGGCATGACCATGAAACGTGGAATCACATTGATTAAATGTACGCGTGGGCTGCGTTCAAACAGCAGCAGATCGATTCCGTTTTAAAGTGCTAAAACGGTTATGTTTACACACAGTTCCGTTATGAACGCGAGTGACACCAGATTCTATAACCGAAGTGACTCGCTTCAGTTTTTAAGACTCAGTTTTTAAAGTGAGTTTGGGTGTCGTGTGTTAGCGATACGAGCTAACAAGACAATTTTAGAGTCAAACCTGTTAGCAAATACGATTGTCAGTTCCAGACACTGACTGCCTGAACGTAGCCATATGGTCCTCAGCTTACTGAACAATTGAGCAGGTTATGAATACAATGTGTCATTTATTAATCGGCATGAAAACAAGAGGTGAAGAAAAGAGGAAAAAGTGGGCCGGTATTGTTTATGAATGGCTTATTTGTGCAGTGAGGAGAACAGGTTAAGCAATCGCATAACCAATTAACTCACACGCAACAATGAAAGGTCAATGGCACAGATAATTACATTTATTAAACCCTCGTTTTTATGAGCAGGAAGATTTGCGTGATTAATTCCTCCTGTTGTATTTTAAATGCAACGTTGTTTGCGTTATTATCGGATGCGTCTCTGAATCATGAATGCGGTAACGGAGAAACGCGTGCATTGGTTACGATAAGCTTATCGCTGATTGGCTGAGTGTTGTTATCTGTCGTGTTAATGTGAATTATTTATTATCTCAGGATCTCAGTACACTCATACACGTGGATGCACTTAGTTATTTGTTAAAAGAATAAAATAACTAAATTTTAACAATACATGAAGAAAATGTGAGTGTTTTTGCCTGTGCAAAACTCACCACCAGAATGCTGTGGAAAAGTTAACAGTATAAGTAATAACAATATTTAGATTCATTTTCATAGGTCAGTTTTGCAGCCGTGAATATGTTGTCAAGTTGAGACGAACAGAAATATCCTCAATAAATGTCTTGTGAAAAACATTAGAAGAACGTTTCGTACAGCTAGCGCCTGAGTTGAATTCACGGCACGGCAGATGAAGGGGCGGAGCTTCGCCCGCAGCTTTGTCGTTCATGTTTCGACATGAGCCTCTTCATCGCCACACGAGTAAGAGCGCTCGAGGCCGTTCTTCTGAAACTTCTGTGGGGACATCTCGTTCCTTCCAACGTCGATTTGAATTGAGCTGCCGACTCCAGGCTGCAAATGTCTAGTGTTCTCCCAGGATTCCTCTACTGTATTTACAGTACGGACTTTTACTGTGTGTTTATAGGTTTAGCTGTAGCTTTGTATCATTTAGTGTTGTGTGGATTCTGCAGAAGAACGAGTCATGAGTCACGAGTCACGAGTCAGAGAAATGATTCATAACTTACCGTCAAACTCGCCTAAATATTTTCGTTTATTTTAACTTAATTAAGCAACTAAGCAACTACTCGGTATCATTTTTTAAACTTATGTTGAAGAGTGTGTTGTTGGAAGTCATTGTAGAAATGTACCGGTTCAAGATGATACAGATTATGTGTCTTAACTAGGTAGACGTTATCATGTGGCAACCAGTTACAACATGGTTACATTTAAGTCAAAACCCATTATTTAATTTGACTGAACCAACTTTAAGTTATGCCAATGATACTGATACAGTTAGGGATCAGATCAGATGCGTGTGAAATTGAAATGCATACATATGTTGATGTTTTTATATCTACTGTCATCTTCCAGGGAGGCTCCATCCAAAACAGGAAGTCCAAGCGTTGTTTGGAGCTGGTGGAGAGTGCCGAAACCGAGCACGGATACCAGCTGGCTCTTCAGAAGTGCAGCGGTCAAAAATGGACAATTACCAACATATTGCCTGGCAACATTCTATAAGTGGTGAACTGCAGACTGCGGCTATTACTGGATTTTCAGTGAACTGACGTGTCCATTCACGTGCATTGTTGTGTATCCAGCCGGAGGACTGTGGGATATTTTTCACTCTGGTATCAAACGCTGTACAAACCATGACGTCTCACCATGAACCCAAGGACATTAAGAGGCAAATGAGAAAAATCTCCTCTTATTTATATTTTGTTTTGGCTGAACAGAGGGTTGGTTTAAAGATAGTTGTGTTTAATGTATTATATCAGAGCTGTTCTTCAGTGCAGTTTGAGGTCGCATTAGCTGTACTGACTCACTTTTATTTGTTTTGCTACCGTGTAGCACAAATTTAAAATGTTTCGTTTTTTCTTTCCCATGTGTCTCAGGTTTGTGAATGGTTTTTATTTAAAAAAAAAAGTAAAACAATATTTTGTAAATGTACATAGTCTTTATAAAAACAATAAAGGACTTTAAACTCGCATTTCTATCATGTTCCTGGGAAAAAAATCTTCCCAGACTGGAGTTTGCTGGTCTTTGCTGCTTTAAAGTGGTTTGTCTGGTTTCTTAGACTAGTGAAGCTAGATTTAGCTGATAAAGAGGCCAACCCTGTAAAACCAGTAAAACATACCAATCTAATCAACTTGACCAGGCTGGGTGAACAGCAGGTTTTTCACAAAGACTCGATGGAAATGTTAAGAATATTTGATTTTATTGCTCTTCAAAAGTGTGGATTCTGTTGTAAAAACTCATTTGTTAAGGCAGGTTTCTCTATTCATATAAAAAGTGTTCTGACAGAGATTAAGAAATCTCATTCAAAGCTCACGCAAAGTCATTTCTGCTTTGGGAAAATCTCTTTTCTGTATGCGATAAAACCATCATTTAATCAAAGTCGGCAACGCTTGGAATTATAACGGAATTTAGACATCCAAATCTCCCTCAGACACGTTCCTTTATCCGGGACAAATTGTTCGAGGAGTCATGGGGGAAAAACATGAAAGATTGGACCATCCGAAGGAGCAAATATCTTTGCTTTTGCTCAGTAATGTTTTTAACGGTCACGATAATAGCTTGACAACAAACGTGCTGGTTTCAGCTCCTTTATTTAGCAGTTTACGATTATTTACTTTATTAGATATTTATGATTGTCATCTCTATGTTGTATTCACAGTCTCATAAGGAACCTAAATTCAGTTTTAGTAGCCCATCTGTCAGGACTTCTCGAATGTACCTGCATCCCTTTATTTTGATCAAAAAAAGCCCAGCACATGGAGACCGATCACACAAGACTCGAACAAAAACACAGTTTTGACAGTTTTTCATTTTCCTTCTGTTTACTCGGTCCACCTCCAGACCTGTGATAAACAAAACTTCCCCCGAGATGACAAAACCTCTTCTGACTGACCTTGAGAGGGAAAACATAAATATCTTTTATGTCAGGAAATGGACAATTGGATAAAACGCTGTTTGTTTCACAAGAGCTTCTTGGCCTGGAGACGGAAAAATATGGTGTTGAGGAAACGGTGCTTTTAACATGCTTTCAATTTGTGAGAGAACATTTTTTTGTATTAATACAAAATACACACTTGACAAAAAGCTTGTTAGATTTGTGCATTATTTCTGCAGTTTATAGCATTTTACCTTCGGTGTTGCAAAAGTACACAATTCTCTGTGCAGAAAATGTCAAGATATCCTAGATTAAGTCAACAAGTAAGCAATGCTACTTTGCAGATATTAAAGAAATAGTTCACGCGACGTTTTTGTCAGCATACTCTTATTTCAACCTATTCTGTTCATTTATGTAACACGTGAGATGACAGAATAGTGTTTTTTGCTCAGTTTTTAAAAAGCAGTCAGGTTTTTTCATACGAATACAATTTTATATGAATAAAAGAGCAAAGCGTCTGAAGGCAAGTACCAGAACAAGATCTGAAGATGTCAAGGACGTGTATGAGCAAAGGTAATGAAACGCACGCCAAACATCCCCGCTAACAGTTTTAGGTTGTACTAACATTTCCGTAACGTTTCCATTAAGTAACAAGAACTAAAAACGTTCAAGAACCCTAATGTCCAGTTATTACTTGGTTATAAAAATGTTTTGTTTTATTCTGTAATGTTTTAAAAATGTTCCACTAATTGCATAAGAACAACGTTTATAATAACATTCTAAAAACATTCTACTAAAGTTACTGTAAGAATGTTTTGATAATTTTGTGAGAGCTTGGCGGCCAGGAAGACCCACAACACGCAGTATTAACATAAGGCATCCAAAAACGTTCCTGTTTCACTGGGTCAGTGTGTGAGAGTATTAGAATTATTCCAGAACAGGAGCAACTGGGAGTGTTTTGAGCTTATCAGCTACGAAAAGTGAAGGGCGAGCAGTTCTACACCTCATAAAATCCCACAGGCTGAGACTTTATTAAATGAATGTATACTCTCATGAGTACCTGCTGAGCCTGTTTCTCTATAACTATAGCGCCGCTGCATGCAAATGAACAAGCAACTCTAGACACTGAGAAAATTGATTTCAACATTATCAACAGGAAATTGTTTTTGGCTAATTACATAATTCACTCAACAGAAAGTTGGGCTAGAAGTTGTGGAAAGCATTAAATGAACAATTTAAAGAAGCAATTTCTAAAACTGGTGCTTTCAAGATGAACTTTTGGAAATATTGTAAATACAAGCCGGTTTGAGCTGGTCTGCTCAGACATTTTAACAAGCACAGTTCTGTTTGTTTGTTTGTTTTCGTGTGTTTACAACGTCACATTCTCAACGGTAATACCAGCAACAACAAAGAACAAATAATCACAATTTATATATAATGTTGATTCATTCTTGAGCTAAAATTGATAATAGAGCAGACTTGGTGTTTCAGTAGAGATACACTTAAGACTGTTCACTGTTATCTCTTAGCACAGCAAAACTAACAAAGCTGAAGGCAGGAAATCACAATGGCCGGCAAGAGCAAAATCACCCACTTGCTGTCGGTTGACTGACAACAGGTCAGGAAAACTCGGCCCAAGGCACAAGTCCCCAGGCTTAGCAAAGTACATGCATCAGTGTCCCTTAGGTTTTCCCTAATTTCCAAATTCAACACATTTACAAAACCCCAAAACCTTAACCACCTTGTTGGTGTACCCCAATGGGCTGTGTTTGTCCAGTCAGAGTTTTATTTCATTATCTCACATTTTTAACGATATGCAAACCCATTGTTCTGTTTATGTGTTGTTTATTTGGTGGATAATGTAAAGCAGAGAATCTCAGAGCCTCGTTTCCCTCAACGTCCCCATGTGTTGGAAAATAATTTCCTCTGTTTTCACTGTGGTAAGTCTTTAAGTCCCAGACAGAAGAGCAAATGTCTTCAAGAAAAAAAAAACAAGACAGTGGTGAGATTTCATATAGCAGAAACAATCGATTTATCAAAAGCCATAGTCAAGTAAAGCACAGAACTACCCACCATGCTTTTCAACTCGTCTCTTTCCTGTCTTTGGTCTGCAGTACACGTCTTTCATTGACATGCCTGGTAGGACTGTGTATTGAGGTCTGCTCCGGGCCTTCCTCACGGAGATCAACTCCGACAAGCAGAAATATAAAATAAGTGCCGGCCATTTCTCCCCCCAAGCACAACAGCATTTCACTGGAGACATCTGGTGGTCATGAAAAATCTGAAGAAGACGTAAAATGTTTCTTTCTCTTTAGGCAAGAGCTCCACACACTGGCTTTAACAGATTCCTGCCCATGTAAATGATTTGTAAAATGTATAAATACATTCCTTTTCTCTTACACAAATCATGGTTAGTTTTAGTACAGTAACCATAGTTCAACTATAATAATATTTTTACTAATTGTAAATTATTACATTTAATTGTGAATGAATACATATTTACCATTGTCTCGTTACAGTAAGCGCAGCAATATCATATTTGTTGTAAATCCATGGTTATTATGGTTAAGTTTTGGCAAGTTAAGGGAATTCTTACTTCTATAATTCCTAGTTTCGTCGAATAGAAGAGAAGGTTTATGTATTCGACAACGTGCACAAATTGAATTATTTCACTAGATTATTATTTGAACTATTTCCACCTGTTTTTCTCTATGTTGTTTATAACGTTCTCCGTTATGTATTTGATACCACGAATACGCGCATTCTGGCATCGGAACCTTCTTTCACAAGACAAATTGCAGCGGACACCATTGACAGACGCACCGCTGCGCTTCCGGGTCGCAGTTGGCATCTGCCAAACGTGAAACGAGTTTTGTTTTTCACTCACACAGTGCGGCTTTATTTGGATATGTCTCGGTATGTTTTGAGTAGATTTGTCACTGGGTTTGTTAGCGTGCAGCGATCAGAAAGTCACTCGCTGTTGCGTGCTGGAAGCGCTGTTAAGATAAACGCGAGGTGTCGGGCTGATGAAGTGAAGGGCAGCCGGAGTCAAGCGTTTGACGTCTCGGTCCTTGAGTTTCTTGTCTGTCCGCTGTCCAAAAAGCCCTTGAGGTGTGATTATCAGCAAAAACATTTCAGTCTTGTGTAATAATCGCTATGATGGGATTGTTGATGTGTCAAAATGAACATTTAGTAGCGAGGACGTCTTTTATTATTTAAAGCTGCAGTCCATATTTTTTTCTTTGCTTAAAATTAAACAAAAATTATTTAACGGGCAAGTACGTAACAGATCGGTGTGCACGACGCTCCCCTTATTTTACTCTGTTTGACAACGTAAATTTATATTGATTCATAATTTGGGCCGTCGGGTCCGATTTCCTAAAAATTGTCAGTTTGGTTTCATTTGACTTCAACGTACGTAAAGATTAGCACGTAAAATAACTTGCAGTTTTGTCTCAAACAGAGTCGGCGACAGAGAGCCAAAAGTTACGGGCTTCAGCTTTAAAACATCTTTATTCTAAGATCATCATATTAATTTGCTGTAGTATTACAATAATTTGTGCTAATAACTGGTATTTATGAATACTCATGATACATTACTGTTTCTTTTTTACAAGGTACGACGAAAAGACTAATGAACTAATAAACGAGGAGCTTGGCATCGCTTATCCCATCATCGATGGTATTCCTAACATGATCCCGCAAGACGCACGCATGATCCAGAAGACAGAAGCCACTGAGAAACCCTCCGAATCCTAAACTGACTTCCCAAACTGAGTTCATTTTCGGACACAATGCTTTTCCCCCTGTCCACTGTGACTGTTCTTGTGCCACTCATATCGCTGTCTGGACTGTTGTACTCCGTGAGTGTGGATGAAAACTTTCCCCAAGGCTGTACGAGTACCAACAGCGTGTGCTTTTACAGCCTGCTGTTGCCCGTAACGATTCCCGTTTATGTTTTCTTTCACCTTTGGAAATGGATGGGAATCAAACTGTTCAGACACAATTAGATCGTAGCCTTCAACATTAAACACGTAGACATTTTTACATGACTGTTTTTAATTTGCGCGAACGATGCTTAGCGCTTGTTAACAAATTACACGTTTTGTGTTCACAGATACACCATGAAGTGTAATTCAGAACATGTAACTGTAAGTCAACAATAAAACGATGCAAAATACAGTAAGAATAAATGAATTGCAAACAACAAAGCTTTGTGTCTATATGAATGCCCACACAACTAGACTGATTATATATCGTAATATGAACCTAACAGTGCGTTACATGCACGGGTAACGTTTCAGTTCTGCAAATGTAGTCAAATTGCATAAAATGCAACGGTTGTTACTTCTTAGTTTTTTTCTCAACACTTTCTGTAAGCTTCATCAAAGGACAAACAGGTTTCGGTGAATCATAACCCTTCACCTTAAAAAAGAACGACTCGTTCAAGCGAGTCTGAATGACCTTCAGTTGAGATAAGTCACCTTTGGTTTTGGGCACCATATCACCGTCTTCACTCGATGTGTCGGACGTCTTCAGTTTAAATGGATTCGCAAACTCCGCAGCGGGCTTTGTGGACAGATTTGGGCCGTGACTTTGTCTTGCTCTGTTGGGAAGGCTCAGGTCCACCGGTTCCTCAGTGCACATCAACGCTGTCTTCTGCTGCTGAAATCTAAGAGAACTGGAGAGCTCTGAGAAGGTGAAGAAGTTCTCGGTTTGAGTAGATACTTCAGTCATCGACCTACGCGAACGGTTGTCTTGCACAGATACAGAGGTTGTCTCATTGCCGCTTGAACTGCTGGAGAGATCCACATTTGGATCCAGGAATGATTTTTGGGTTATGAAAAGGTCTTGGCTGTTTATTTCTTCAGCTGTAGTTTGAGATTCCATGCCGTCTCCTGCAAGCTGCTTCCCCTGGCTCACCTTTCCAGAGCAAACAGCTCCTGAGAAGATTGTTGCAGGATTTCTGATGCTGAAGTCTTCATCTTCCGTGTCTGTAGCTTGGCTCCGCTCAGGTGGCAAGTTAAAAACGACTCTCTTTTTTATTTTGCCTTTCTCCATCTCTTTCACTCGTCTATAACATCCACTCTCGGTTGAATGTTTTGGTAGCTCATCTGGGGAGATGCAGATAACCGGCTGAATCTGGTTCGTATGCTTTGTGAATCCAGTGTGAACGCTGCTCAGTTGCTTGAGCTGATTTTCCGATTTCGTTTTCCTAATTTGTGGTTGCAGCTGAACGTTTTCCTCCAGTCTGATTTTCTTTTTCTTCGCCTTTTTCCTTTTTTTACTCTCGTGTATTTGTGTTAAGGTAGCAGCGTCGTGGCCGCCACTGAGCAACAAGATTTTATCCACACACTTGTTTCCACTCTTATCCTTTCTCTCTTTTTTTGACTTCTTGGATTTCTT
>JAZGTI010019648.1:0-10987 GCA_036877585.1 Botia kubotai | reverse complement strand
GGCGTTAATAAATATTGACTATTGCTATCGTGTTGCATGTGATGTTCCTCAGACACTGAAGGAAGCATTGAGCTCTTCAAAATCAGAGCAGTGGGTTAAAGCTATGAAGGAGGAGATGGACTCTCTGATAGAGAACAATAACTTCACATTAACAACTTTACCTGAAGGTAAACATGCAGTGGGGGGCAGATGGGTTTACGCCATAAAAGAAAATCCTGATGAGACAATATATAAGGCCAGATATGTGGCAAAAGGGTATAGTCAAGTGCCTGGTATTGATTACAACGAGACTTTTTCACCGACTGCTGATATGACCTCTGTACGTATCCTAATGCAGCTTGCAGCGCAGTATGATTTAGAGTTACATCAGATGGATGTTAAAACTGCATATCTGCATGCTCCTATAGACTGCGAAATGTATATGGAGCAGCCTGAAGGGTTTGAGGTCAAGTTAAGAACAGGAGAGAAATTGGTGTGTAAGCTCAATAAGTCATTGTATGGTCTGAAACAATCAGGACGGAATTGGAATAAGATGTTGCATGATTTTCTAATTGGAAAAGGTTTTGTTCAAAATTCAGTTGACTATTGTGTTTATAGTAAACAAACTGACAAAGAAAGAGTCATATTGATCATTTGGGTTGATGATCTTCTTATTGCAGCGAGTAATGGTCAAATACTCAAAGGTGTGAAGGAAATGTTGGGAGCTAAATTTAAAATTAAAGATCTTGGAAAACTTAGACATTTCCTGGGCATTGACTTTACACAAATAAATGGTGAAATAAAAATGAACCAGAAAAGATACATCACAAAAATTTTGGAGAGATTTGACATGGCTCACTGCAAACCAAGATCAACACCATGTGAAATGAAAGTGAAATTTGATGATGATGGTAAATTTGCTGATCCAAAGAGGAAGTGAAGTGGTTGGCAGTTTAATTTATGTAATGACAAGTACTCGCCCAGATTTGAGCTTTATTGTCAGTAAATTGTCACAATATCTATCTGTACCAAAGGAACAACATTGGGTTGCAGCTAAACATGTGTTGAGGTATTTGAAAGGCACTGTGGATCTGGAATTGTGTTACAAGAAAAATGATGCAAATCTTAGACTTGTGGCCTATAGTGATGCAGACTGGGCAGCGGACCTGAATGACAGGCGTAGTGTTACTGGTTACTGTTTTAGTTTGTCTGAGAATGGGCCTATTATTTCCTGGAAGTCAAAGAAACAACAAACTGTTGCTTTATCCACATGTGAAGCTGAATACATGGCTTTATCAGCTACTGTGCAGGAAAGTCTGTATCTTGTTAATTTAATAAGTGGAATGGACAATGTACTTGAATATGCACCAGTGACAGTTTTCGAGGACAATCAGGGTGCTATTGCTCTTTTAAAAAACCCTGTATGTCGTCAAAGGTGTAAGCACATTGATGTTAGATATCATTTTGTCCGATCTGTACTCAGTGATGGCAAAATAACTCTTCATTACTGTTCTACAGTTGATATGGTGGCAGATATTTTAACTAAACCTGTATCTAGAATCAGAATGGATACATTTGTGTGTTTTCTATTTGGTATGTGATGCACTATGTTGTACTCTGTCAATTTCAGAACAAGTGGGGGTGTTGAGTTATGTTATTGTATATGTTCTGAATCGACCCTGTGACCTAGTTTCTGGAAGTGGGCGGGGTGATACACTGGTGCGCAATCATTAATAAATGGCCACTGCTCATTCTTAGTTTTAGTGAGTGCATGCAGGCCAAAGAAACTTGTGTGTCTGTGTGCTAAGTTTTTTCCTCCGTTATGAGAACCGGCATTCCCAGATCAGAGCTTGGAGATGGCCGCACCAACAGCCTGACTTGCAGTCTTCGCTCAAATTCATCCAAAAGGTGTTCTATCAGGTTGAGGTCAGGACTCTGTACAGGCCAGTCAAGTTCTTCTACACCAAACTCGCTCATCCATGTCTTTATGGATCTTGCTTTGTGCACTGGTGCGCAGTCATGTTGGAACAGGAAGGGGCCATCCCCAAACTGTTCCCACAAAGTTGGGACCATAGAATTGTCCAAAATCTCTTGGTATGCTGAAGCATTCGGAGTTCCTTTCACTGGAACTAAGGGGCCAAGCCCAGACCCTAAAAAACAACCCCACACCACAATCCTCCCTCCACCAAACTTTACAGTTGCCACAATGCAGTCAGACAAGTACCGTTCTCCTGGCAACCGCCAAACCCTATCAGACTGCCAGATGGAGACAAGTAATTTGTCACTCCAGAGAACGCGTCTCCACTGCTCTAGAGTCCAGTGCCGGCATGCTTTACAACACTGCATCCAACGCTTTGCATTGAACTTGGTGATGTATGGCTTGGATGCGGCTGCTCAGCCATGGAAACCCATTTCATGAAGCTTTCTACACACTGTTCTTGAGCTAATCTGAAGGCCACATGAACTGGCCTGCACAGAGTCCTGACCTCAACCCGATAGAACACACTTTGGGATGAATTAGAGCGAAGACTGACCTTCTAGGTCCAATATCAGTGTCTGACTTCACAAATGTGCTTCTGGAAGAATGGTCATAAATTCCCATAAACACACTCCTTAACCTTGTGCAAATTTACACATGTAAGTCGTATACATCAATCAGATCAGGTCAGATATGCTCATGTTCAAAGCATAATTGCTCAAAATGAAGGGTTTTAGTGGGCAGAAGATTTTGTAAATTAAATTATAGTTCATTTTTATTACGCTTGCTTAATAATCCAAGCAATGTTTACGAGTGAGCATTTAATTTGCTTGAAAGCAAAATAAATTAAGTAGGCATAATTATAGCTATCTTCTCACTCAAGCATTGTTTCACATACATATTTTAGCAGGGCAACCATTAGCTACAAGCTGAAATATTTAATCTGCTAGTGCATACTTGATTTTATTTTGTATAATTGTATAACTTGTATAATTGACCAGGCTCTGGTCTGTCTGTCTGTCTGTCTATCTATATATAATATATAATATGATATATTATATATACATTATGTATATTGTATTTATATTATATAATCCATATATTACTTGAAAATCTTGACCTAATCGTGACCTATCATTAGGAATAAACTGAGACTATAAGTCAGCTAATACCAACCCATACCAACCCACTGCAGAGTTCCCCACTAAAGCATGATACACTTCACTGATCAGCCACAACATTAAAAACCCTGACAGGTGAAGTGAATTACATTGATTATATCACTACAATGGCACCTGTTAAGGAGAGGAATATATTAGGCAGCAAACGGGAGTTCTAGATATTAATGATTCAGAATAAGGAAAAGGGATGCATTGGTAGTATGTCTATTAGTTTTACCCTGTTAACTGTTTAGCTACACCCTAGCAACCATTTACTGTACCCTAGCAACCTTGTAATGAAATAAGCCATATCTCAGCATTAGACCATTGTAGAGATATGCGGGTGGGCTTTTTTTGACTGGGGCTGTCAGTGGGCTTTAGGTATTGCCCTGGCAACTTCCTGGCCACACCCTAGCAGCCATTTAGAGCACCCTAGCATAACATCACGAATAAGCCACATTTTAATATATCGATCAGGGTAAATCATGGTAAAATCATGATACGCCATACTAGCAATATGCTGACTTATGATAACATCATGCTATGTGATGCTAGCATTGTTCTAAATAATACTAGAATCATGCTAATTCATGCTAAAATATACTAGCATTATGTTTGTATCATTTTAAATCATGTTAGCATGATGCTAAGTCATAGTAAAACATGTTAGCGTCATGCTAAAACCTGCTACCATCACGCTAATAAATGTTACAATGTGTTAATATCATGCTAAAACATGTTAACATCATTTTAAAATGTTTTAGTGTCATGCTAAAATGTCCTTGTATCATGTTAATTACAGTTAAAATGTGTTAGCTTCTTGTAAAATATTTAAGCATCGTGCTAAAACATGTTAAAACCTGAAGAAGCCATTTTGTTCTGAAAATTGTGTTTTTCCCTTCATTTTATGCATATATTTATTTTGTGTACATATTTCCTGTAATGGTATTCAGTTTATATCTTAATAAAGAGGAGTCTAAAGAGGAGTCTAAAAATATGATTGTCATCAAAACAACTTTCCTAAAACAACAAAGCTAGTAGTACGGTGTATATTTATAATGATCTACTGCAGTTCTAATCAGGGTTTGGGTGTGTGTGTATGCATGTGTGTTGGTTGTCATTCTTGTCGCCTTCCAATACTGAGTTGAGTTTTTAGTGTTGGTGTGTCTTTGTGTTGGCATGAAGCAGGTAATCTGAGTGCAGCTCAAGGGAATCAATGCCCATCTCTTTCTTTAGCAGGCAGCAGTTGATCTTGCAGTAAGCAGATGGGTTGATATCTGTGAGAGGTGGATTTGGCCTACTTTTGTCTTCAATAGATAGACTCCAAGTATTTATAGATCAACTTGAAAAATGAAATTATTCACAATGTCTTTTTTGCTTGTTTTATTTATTCTTTTTCTATACAACTATCAAGAAATTGTTGAGCCTTTTGTTAACCATGCCAGGGCTTTCAGCTCTGCAGATAAAAAAAGAAAAAGGTATATGGTATAAAAAGTATAGGTTAAGCAAGCAATAAAGCATCTATAGAGAAAGTTTTAGGGTATGTCAACAACCCCAGCAAAAATCTAATTTCAAAAAAGCTCAACTGTCAGTTTAGGCACCTGACTGGACCTACTTTTGACACCATCTAAATGCAATGCCTAGCATGGGACAGTCATGTATTACGTACTGCTTCATTATGATGTAATTTGGTGCAATAAACCGTAATGATTAAGTTTAGGAAGCTGCCTTTATTGAGAATAATCCATCAGAGTGATCTGATGTGTACTGATAAATGATTAACCTAGGGCTACATGATAAGCAGCCTATTAAATGTCACAGATATGTGATCCGTATAGGGCAATATTACATGCTGTCACCTAGACCAACCCTCATACATCAGAACAAACTTCATTACAGTGATGGAGCTCCATTTACCTAAAAATAAAAGTGCAGAAAAGAGTTGAAAGGATCAAAGTAGTTCTAAAAAAATATATCTTGATCATACCTCACTGAAAAGGGCTGAAGCTTAAAACTATACAATATAAAGAGAAAGAACAGATAAACTTTTGATGGTTTTAATGGAACAATTAACAGTGCTTAAAAGAACAATTAACAGTCTTTAAAAATAGTATTAATGGTAATCAAACTGGGAAGGTTATGATCCATTTTCAGTAGGTACGTTGAGATAAAGCACCATCAGTAGGTAAAAACCAAACTTTTGGTAGGTTTTATTGGAACAATTAACAGTGCTTAAAAGAACAATGAACAGTCTTTAAAAATAGTGTCAATCAAATGGGTTGTGGAAGGTCATTTTCCCATGACCCACTTTTTATGTAAAGCTTCTTTGAAGCAACGTTTGAAGCAAACGTTGTAAAAAGTGGTATATAAATAAAAACTGATCAATTAACAGTCTTTTAAAATAGTGCCAATATTCATCAAACTGGGTTGTTTTCATTAGCACCACAAAGGTTGTGGGTTTGATCACTCCTATTGTGACACATGCAGCAGATTTGTTTTGTTAATTATCTATAAATAAATTATTTGCATTCATAAGTAAATGGTAAACACACTCATACAAAAATAACCTCAGATAGATAGATATACAGCTGAAGAAAAACACAAAGAAATCTGTAAAGACTTAACAAAGATGAAAAATTCACAAGACATTGAATCAGAGTGGAAATCCCAAAATATATGCATTTTGATCAACCAGGATTAAAAGAACTATTGTGCTTGTCAATATGGTTTGTGGCAGTTTGGTGTTATCATATTGACGGTTGCGTATTAATACCTCATATCCTATTGGTCCGTCAGCTGTGTTACGGTGGAGGCTCCAGCTCCCTCTCCACCGCGACAGCAGAGAGAACCATCCCCGGAATACTGTCATAACATGAACTACAACTCCCACAATTCACCAGACTCATCTGATCACTTCCGGATTCGCACCTGAAGCTCATTATCCTAGTGGATATAAACTGAACTTGAACTCTCACTCTTGCGAAGTCTTGTTTGCCCTGGGTAACATTACTGAGCGTTTTCTCTATAATTTATCTACTGTCTTTTGTGTATCGACTTGGACTGTGTTTTTGAATATTCATTCTTCCTGCCTGCCTTTTGGATCGTTTACACTTGGATTGTGTTTTGGATTATTGATTGATTACTGTTTAGCCTGCCGCCTGCCCTGATCTCTGCTAGTTTAATGTTTACAATTGTCTGCTGCCTGTCCTGACCCACGCCCGTTTACTGTTTGAGATCTTTATTAGTAAACTGCTGCAAATGGATCTGAATGTCTCTGACTCCTCATTACAGAAGACTTCGCCGCAACAGGATTCAGCGATAACCCAGATCTCGTCAGATCTCACTATGCAGGCTACACAAATCGCTCAGCATCACCAACAACTCTCCCGTTTAACCACGTTAACTGAGGAGTTGGTGAGGGCCTTCCAGGGAGCCCGTATCAAAGTTTTAGAACTTTGGCAGCTCAGACCAATTGGGTCGCGGACACATTAAGACATATTTTCGGTAGGGGTTTAACTCTGAACTCCAGTCAGAATTAGCCTGTCGTGATGAGGGAAGAAATCTAAACCAATTTATCGATTTAACTATACAGTTAGACAATTTGTTACGGTCATGCAGACATAGAGGTCGTTACTCCCATCACTTTTCGCAAGCTGCCGAGAAACCTATGCAGCTGGGCTTTACTCACCTTTCCCCAGAGGAAAGAACTCGCCGTATACAGAACTCTCCATGCCTTTATTGTGTAGCTGCCAGTCACATGAAAGCTAACTGCCCAGTGAGACCGAGGACGGAATGATGCTTTTTTTTTAGCAGACCAAACCCTGGATACAAATGCATTGATTGACTCTGGAGCTGCGGGGAACTTTATGTCAATAGAATTTGCTAATAGACATGATGTACCTTTATCTTTACCCCATTGTTCTCTCACAGTGGAGGCGCTAGACGGACATCCTATCGGAGGAGATGGAGCTACAAGAGTGACAAAACCGTTAAAGTTAAGAGTTGGTGCCCTCCACTAGGAGGAAATTCAATTTTATGTTATCTCGTCCAATCATCATTCAATTATTCTGGGTCTACCTTGGTTACAAAAACATGAACTGGTTATTTCATGGAGAAATCAAGAACTTTTGAGATGGGGTACCAATTGCTTAAAGGAGTGTTTAATGTGTGTGAAACCCCAGAAAGACATTGATTCAACCTCCAATTCTGATCCACTAGTTCCTGAACCCTACAAAGATCTGAGTGAGGTTTTTAGCAAAAAACGAGCCACACAGCTTCCTCCACACCATAACATAGACTGTGCAATAGAACTAATACCAGGTGCAGTTACTCCCAAGGGCCGAATTTTCCCTCTCTCACAGCCAGAATCTGAAGCTATGAAGGAATATATTGAGGAGGAGCTACGTAAGGGTTCTACCTTCCAATTCCCCAGCATCAGCCGGTTTCTTTTTTGTTAAAAAGAAGGATGGAGGTTTAAGGTCTTGTATTGATTATCGGGCTCTCAATAACATGACTATAAAGTTCAGGTACCCACATCCTTTAGTACCCTCAGCATTAGAACAACTCAGACAAGCCAGGTTCTTTACCAAATTAGACCTTTGCAATGCCTATAATCTAATTCGAATTCGTAACGGTGACGAATGGAAAACCGCATTCTCAACGACTTCCGATCATTATGAGTATTTAGTTATGCCTTTTGGTCTAGCCAACAGTCCCTCTGTATTCCAGGCCTTCATGAACGACATTTTCCGAGATATGCTAGACAAGTGGGTTATAGTCTGTATCGATAATATCCTGATTTATTCCCAAACCATAGAAGAACACATTCAACAGGTTAGACTAGTGCTACAACGTCTACTAACTCATAACCTCTATGTTAAGAAGTGTGAATTCCATCAAACCAGCACGTCATTTCTAGGTTATATCATTAGCAGAAATGGTGTAGCAATGGATGAGCATAGAGTGGAAGCTGTTATTAATTGGACCCTAAAACAGTCAAAGAGTGGCAGAGGTTTCTAGGTTTTGCAAATTTCTACAGACGTTTCATTAGAGGGTTTAGCACAATAGCATCACCACTTACAGCATTAACTAAGCAGAGTAAGGGAAGGTTAGTCTGGTCTCCACAAGCGGAGTCAGCTTTTCAGAATTTAAAGGAACGCTTCACTACAGCACCCATATTGAAACATCCTGACCCAGAGGTCCAATTTGTAGTAGAAGTAGATGCTTCTAACACTGGGGTGGGGGCAATACTCTCACAAAGGCAGGGTAATCCTCCCAAATTGTACCCTTGTGCTTATTTTTTCCGCAAACTTTCACCTGCCGAGCGAAATTATGATGTAGGGAATACGGAGGTATTAGCTATTAAGTTGGCTTTGGAGGAGTGGAGACACTGGCTCAAGGGTGCTAAACACCCATTTCTCCTTCTTATTGATTATAAGAATCTGGAGTATCTACGTCAGGCCAAAAGACTTAATTTCCGTCAAGCTCGCTGGGCCCTGTTTTTCACTCGTTTCCAGTTTACTGTCACTTATCGCCCTGGTTCTAAGAATGGTAAAGCAGACTCTCTTTCCCGTCAGAATGAGGAGCCATACAAAGAATTGTCTGAGGAGTCCATTATACCCTCTAGGTTATTAGTAGCTCCCATACTCTGGGACGTTTCCACAGAAATTGAGAACATAAACAATCAACATCCACCTCCCAATGAATGTCCACCTGATCGTACTTTTGTTCCTGAGACCTTAACCCTCTGGGGTCGACAAACGCGCCGGCGCGTTTTGAGGCATGTTTTCATGGAAAAGAACGTAAAATGCTCCATCATTTTTGATCGTACAGATACAACCAATACATCATTCGAATCTGTAAAGGGTCTATTTTTATTTGTATACACTCATAATAACAATGAAACCCTGTGCTTTTATAAAAAGAAGAAAACAGACAGGGTACGCACTCTGCCTTCGCTGTCTCTGTCGTGTCTTTTTTTACAGACACATAAATGAAACAACCTAAATCTCAGTAAATACGTGCCCCACCGACATAATAAATATAGGTATAGAAAGCTTGAAATGTGTAATTTTACATAAACCAATTCAAATCAAAAACAAATATTCTCTTTTTAAGTAATCCGTATGAAAGTTAAAAGATGTATAGTTTCTCCTGTATCACCTCATTACCACTAATGTGATCCCGCCTCGCACTGAGCGCGCTGTTCATATGTAAAACATCTGAGGCGAGTCAGGTAATCATGTGCACGCCCCCGAAAAGCTGCAGAAATCATTGAAGCTTCATCAAAGAATTTACTGACTTTATCTGTGCGTTTGAATGATGGCGCGCTGCACGAGTGAAGAAGCACTTCAGATGATTCTGGACAGCGACGAACAGTTCACCTTCTCCTCAGATGAAGAACGTGACTCAGATGACTTGTTTTGAACAAAGCCCATATATAAACTATCCTATATATAAACAAATATAATATTATACTACGATGTCTCTTACGAAAATAACCATGGTTTTATTTATCTGACATTTTGTAATGTTAAACCTATATTTTTCCAAACGGTGAAATTATTCACTAAGCTTCTGTTCGTGAATATCTGCTCTTGTGTAAATGTTCTGAATGTGTTATACCAGGTCATTGGTATTCGCGATCGTCTGAGGTGTAAGTATATATACAAATAATAATATATATAAACAAATAAGATGTAAATGTCACCGAGAAGTGACCCATTGACAGACATATACGCGCGTCCTTTCTTATCCTTTATTACCAGCTGGTAATTGCTCATTGGTAATAACTGCACTTGCAAGTGAATCTCAAGGTATTTTGCGCGATAGTTAAATATATTATAAATAAGCTACAAACAAAAAATATATACATTTCTTTTGTCCTTACATTCTTCATTCATTCTTTCCTCAGTTCCCTCTCAGTCACACACCTGACTGAAAGGCTCATTATGCGGGTCTTTGTCTTCTCAGGTGTAAATCACAGCATTATTCATGATCATTCACGCCTTCTTGCATACGGCCNTTCTAAACAAAAAGTGTCTTCGACAATTAAAATCAATATACTGTTTTGTGTGAATGAGTGAACTAGATGATTCTCAAATCATTTTGAAGCAAACACTCTAGACTACAAGATCAAGTTCTCAAAAGTCTTGTGAACAAATGTTTTATGGCCTTATTTCAGTGACTTCAAAATTTTAGTTTTTTACTAACCCTGCATAAACGTTACTTTCTCAAAAACACAATCATGTACATACATGCAACTCAAATATTTTTGTAGCCCAGGTTGTGCTGAATACAGTGTTATCAGATTTAGCCATTTAAATGTTTATAAGCACCTGAAAAAAGCACAAATGTCAGAGCATGTCAAAACTTCTCCAGGTCTCCAAAACACCCTCGGACCCCAGAGGGTTTAAGGAAAAGGGTGAGCTCCCTAGTACATAATCTCCCCAGCTCCGGTCATCCTGGAATAAATGCCACTATAGAACTGCTTCGGTGTTACTGGTGGCCAACCTGGGTATCAGAGACAATTGAGTTTATTAAACAGTGTTCTGTCTGCCAGAGTTCTAAAAGTCCCAAACAGTGTCCAGCCGGACTACTTCAACCCTTACCTTTACCCCAACGTCCATGGTCTCATATAGCCATCGATTTCATAACTGATCTACCACCATCACAGGGCAAAACCACCATCCTCACCATCATTGATCGGTTTTCTAAAGCTTGCAGACTATTTCCCTAGCCAAATTACCCACTTCTTTCGAAACTGCAGAGATTGTATGTGTGACACCCTAAATGTTTGGTCACATGTGTTTTTATGTATATATAAACATTATATCTGTATATTTATTCCTTACAATTTGTTATGTAGGTT
>JAZGTI010019647.1:0-10987 GCA_036877585.1 Botia kubotai | reverse complement strand
AAGAGAGAGAGTCTCAGTGGCAAAGAGTAATTTACCCTGCACATCAGAGTCAGCAGCCGTTGTAAACTGCATGAATGAAGAGTGTTTTATTCCATCATTTGATTGATATCATCTGCTATAAGGTGTGGATGGACTACATGTGTAAAAAATGCAGGAAGCAGCACCCTATCAATCATGCAGTTACCTGGATCTCTAACCCAAACTGTAAACAAACCTGAGACTCAGCACAGGCATTTGATCAAAAGCACCAGGTCATAACTGGTGCCATAACCCATTTCCAGGGTGTTCCTATTGCATTAGAGTATCACTGTCAGAGCAAACCACCACAGCTATATATCTTCTCCCACTCTCCCTCACTTACATGTTCATATGACACAGCAGAAGTGGACAGAGCACAGTAGTGCAATAAAGCAGAGCTCATCAAACTTTTGACCATTTGGGAACACTCGAAGCACATGACTCTGGAACATGATGTTGACCGCTGGAGAGGTACTGAGTTTATGCTTACTAGTTCTGAGTGTATTTCAACTCTTGTTAAGATAATAAATTACATAGTAAATAAAGTAGTGAGTTATCACTGTTTTTATACTTCTCTCTGGAAAACATGATTAAAGCTGGTCAATCACAGAAACTGAGGCATTAAATATTTTTGTAGAATAATTGCTTAACTTATAGTGTGCCGCTGTCCTTGGTAACCAGTTTCAAACTTAACGGTGCTACTTTGATGGTTCTTGTATCACTCCCCTGCCTTTCTCGTTTCATATTAAAGTAGACAGCTAAATAGCTAATTCACACTAACGGTTAGCAACTGACAGTAATACAAAGGCTGTGGAGGACTAGATTGGTATATACTTAACATTTCCAAAAAAAAAAAACATTAGGATTGCAGATTAACAACAGGTTAGAGGCTGGAAATGAATACTGTAATAATTAAAACTGTTTAGTGGTTTATCTATGTTTGCTGATTGTTTTTTGTGTTATGTTTTCCCTAGCAGACACCATGATCTGATGTACAAATGAGATAAAATAACTCTTATTTGGTACAGTAAGCAGAAAAATGTAATGGCCGTTTGCTGGCCATTTCACTAATTAAAACCCCTCAGGGTGATAAAAGACCCCTTTGTGTTTATTTTGAGATAATTATCGTCTCACTCTACATTATCTCTTACATTTGAACGCAAGAAGTCACACAACGACAAGGACGGATCGTCAGTGGTCCTTTGTAGCCTTATTTCAAATAGCAATTTAGCGTGACAGTAACTGAAATAAATCAGCTCCTATTATTAAATGTCTCACAGAAATTAAGTGATTATAGTGGATAATTGTGGCAATTGCTAACACTTTCCTTTTCCACACTTAACAATGCGCAGTCATTTTCCAGCAGATAAATTTCTTATTTCTCTCTTTACTGCTACATCATATTATCATGACTCGTTGTACAGTACATTAATCTTTCTCTGTTTCTTTACATTTGTGTGTGTTCATTCCATCTCATCTATATTTTCCCAAAGCATTTATTCAACTAAATGGCACCTTCCTAAATAATATATATATATATATATATATATATATATATATAAATCAAAACAATTGATTTGTTGAACAAGTGCAATTAACATATATGATAAAGAACTGGGGTTGGTGTGGTGTGGGTCATGTACTTTCACTGACAGCATGAGCTTCAGGAAGTGTGTAGGGTGAACTGTGATCCAAAGTTTATGTTCACTTTGATCATTCTACTTCTAGAAGCTGAAGGTCATACAGCATGTTAGGGGCAAACTAGAATCAGGGCATATGCTTAAGAAACATAGAACCACTGATTAAAAGCAAATGAGAAAGAGGAACAAAGAGAGAAACTGTCAATGCCATTTAAGCCAATGATTACAATGATACACACAACAGAGATGTTTGTATCCCGGGATTTCTTCTATAGTGCTTTGTTAAACTTATAAAACATACATTATGCTTTTAAAATGTACATATTTGTACTGTCAAATGTTTATAAACAGTAGCAGTTACTTTTTTTAGTAAACACAGATTTACTAAAGATTTAAAAGATGATGTGTTTCGAATTTTGTTAATTTGTGTGGATGATACACATTATATAAAGGTTTCAGACATATATAGATTTATACAAAAGTGCTCTTTACTAATCTCACACTTTTCTATATACAATGTAACACTCTTCTATTTTCACCCCATCAATCATGTCTGATCCAAATAAACCAATATTTAAACAAAGTTATAAAACAATATATAATTTATATTTCTCACAGCACTTTAGTTTAAAAGAAAGTCCCCACTTATTATTTTTATGTGATTGATTATAATGGTGGGCATTGTAATATTATTAATAATAATGTTAAACGATATCCAGTGTAATATGAGTTAAAAAGGAACAATTAATGGTTTGGTGTGGATGAAGTGGTACTTGAGCCGTACCGGTGGCTCTGTTGGGGTACGTAAGACAAAAATTGGGATCCAATCAAACTACAATAATCTCTTTAACCCTTGACACATAATATTTGCTTGCAAAAACTCTATGGTGAAAACATGTGACCTAACACACAACAACACTACGCCTCCAAGGATTAGTTAATCAGCCCACCAAATGAGGATATCAGTGCCTCAGTATCCGGCGTTCCCATCATCCACTCCACGTGAGACGAGATGAGCCGGGAATGGCACTTTATGAGTAGCATCCATGATAGGAGCAGAAGCACAGAGCATCTCATCCTCACAGCGGAAACATCGACGGATCTGATAAGGTGAGATGGTAATTAAACCACACCCTTCCCTGCTGAGCTGGATGGTGGGCTGGTCCGTTCGCCATCGCGGCTTCTCCACTCGCAGGGCTGTTTGAAGACCGGGACATGAAAGAAAGCGCGGCTCTCGACGCTGGCTTGTATCATTACTCCAGCCCAGCGATCTTAATTAAAAAGCATTCCGTGTTATGTGCTATAACAAAGGAAAATTTGAGTTCATTTAAATCCAATTATGCCCGGACAGTATCTCCAAAGACGAGGGAGTAATTGCTGTTTGAACATACGGCCCGTTATTCTATCGCTGTGAGATTAATAAATGTAATCACAACACCGTCTAAAACAAGGGTAGATGGGAAGGGGTGGAGCATTGCTACACCAGAGGCTTGAAAGGTCTGGAGAACCCAAGAGCTCAAAAACTATGTAAGGAACCGCTATGATCTAGATCAGTGGTTTTCCATTGCAACAAAAATAGGTCACAGGTATGAATAAACAATGTTAAACTCTGATAACAGAACAGAACTTATCAAATAACCATGCATAGTTGAAGCAGCTTATTACATGACTTTCTGGATTACTTGATACTAATTGGTCAGTTGCAACATTCAGAGGTCTGTTATTCCCCAATAACAACCGCCTTGCATCACGGTCCTGATCAGCTTGTCTGGGTTTATTTTGCAATAACAACTGGCTGGATGTACAATTTGTAAAATTTGTCCTGTGGTAGAAGCTAGCCCAATTAACACAGGTCAGGTTGTGAAACATACCAAAACATATGAGCAAAACTACATTATAATTTAACCTCACAATGTGTTTTGTGTAATTCATTATTGGCTGCAGAAAGCAAGAAAAAAATAATCAAAATTCTACTTAAAAAATACAGTACAGTATTTCAAACACCCACTTTAAGTGCAACTGTAATATGGAGATTGTTATCCTACCAAACTGCCAAATCCTCAAATGAATTATGTCTCATTTTGCCACCTTTTGCCACAAAATACTCCGTAAGAAAAATAATGTAGATTAAAATCCTTTAAGAGTTGCCTGACCCTTCATTTACTTTTCTATTCTCAGGTGGTGGCTGCTCGAGGGCTGCTGAGAAACGTTACCCTAATCAATACTTTCCCTTCCATGCCCTTTAGAACAGAATAAATCATCTGCTTAAGAGAAAGCCTATCAATGCAGAGAAGGGCTTCTGTTTTCTGCAGGCTCCTGAATCAGCAAACTTCATTTTTCCTTGCATGCTCTCCTCCCACAAACCAACCTGATCCAACATCTCCTGATCAGACTAGCATTGACCTCTGACCTCTACCCTTCTGTCTGATGACCTATTGATCAAGTCTGGACTTGACTTGGGGCAACATCCACTGATAAACCAAATGGAAGGCTGAGAAGATGCATATGTTGAAGGTATACCTTAATATTTTAATTATGTTATAAGCACTGAAGCAGCTGTACTTTGTAAATGGGCACCAACAAATTTAATAAACAACTCAAAAGTGCGCAGGCTAGTCAAACCCAAGCAACCAAAATCATGCACGCTCCTCTCTCATATATATTACTCAATCTCTTGATCTCAGTTCATTTATATTTCCTTTTCTTTCTGGATGTTTGGACCGGGCTTCTACACCATCAAAAAATCCCAAATCTATTGCCTTGGCATGAAGACAAAATCTGAAATATTTGTAGGCTCACATGAAAGAAATCAAAACTCCAACACAAAATGAATTTTGATGTGGATACAGGTAGCTGTCAGATTCAATATCACACAAGCAGTTTTTGATCTGAAGGGAAGAAAATAAACAGGAAAGCTATCTGTCAAAAACAACAAGAAGATAAAATAAAAAGAGAAAACAAATCTATAACTCCAAGGCTCAAATCTGCCTTTGTGTGCACTTTCTGTACGACCCCTCCCTGCATTTCGGTCTCTCTCTTTTCATTTCTCTCTCCCTCATTGACATGTTGTGTGTTTCTGTGATGTGTAAACCTCCGAATCTGACCTGCTGCTCTGTAAGGCCTGCAGCTATCTCCAGCATGCATGTGCAGCCCCAATGGGAGAGGAGCAAGTCAAACCTCTATAAATATTTCACTTCTGTTTTCCCCGGCTCCCAGCTTCTTGCGCTGAAACTCTCTCACCTTTGCTGCCAAACCAACTATACATGCTCAACAAGCAACTGGGGGAAAGCGCTAAAAATCAGCTAACTAAAATTATCGTAAAAGATGCACCATTGGAATTTATGATCATGCAATGATGTGATAAACACGGCAAGTTTTAAAATACTTTTATTAGGGTATTATAATCAAATATTTAGCTTTCATATTTTATTCATATTATGAGGGTAGAACATGCCCCAAGTGCCTGTTTGTGTGAGCGAGACAGTGTGTGTGGTATCCAAATCAATATAACCAAGAATCCGGGATCCATTAAAAGAAGCTTCTCTCTCTCTCCTTGCCACTTCACATCTCTCTCTTTCACCCTGCCCCACTTTCCCTGCCTGTCAATCTCCATCCTCTCTTTTTCCACCCGTTCTTACTAATCACCCCTCTCTCTCACTCTCTCTCACTCACTCACTTACTTCCCCAACCCCCTTCTTCTTTTTTCCAAATAAAAAATGTCAAACCACTTCAGACAGAAGACCCCACTCTGGGGATGTATCTTGGCCTTGTGAAACACTATTGACTCACTTTAACCCACATTTCTAACTGCCCAGTGGGCAGACAGATAGCTCAGGGGTTGGGGGAGGGAGGTGTTGCCAGTTTTCATTTAAACAGCGTTTGGACAGTGCTTGTACTGTCCTGCTGGTTTCTCCCAGCACACTCCTAATTCAGCTGAAGAACATGGGCTGGGGTCAGAGGTCATGTCACAGGTCAGAATGCAGCATTAGCACATGGTCAAGGTGAAATTTCAGAGGTCAAACAAGGGATTAGCTCAGAGGGAAGGTGACCGGGGGGAAGGATAGAGGTAAGCAGTCTCCAGGGAACACAAGGTGCAAAGGTCACATGACGGGTGTTGGCTCATGGTCAAGGTGACAGAGAGAATTCTCCTGAGGGTGACGTTCATGCCTGCTTTGACCTTAAGAAGATCAATACCAGCACAACATCTGGTTCTCCCTCTATCTTATGCCTCCTTTTGCTTTTGTTCGCTCCAAAAGAACAGTTCCTCACTTTTATGTTACATATATGTAATAATATATGTAACATAATTATTACATGTTATATATTAATATATATATAATATATATTAATATTTACCAATATTAAAAATGTCTACACATCATACTCTGTTATATTAGACAAAATAGTAAAATGTGATAACATTGGGGTGAATTTTAATTTAATTACTAGTATGGCTAGTGGACGCTGCCACTTTTTATGTCCCTGTGTGCTTATAAAATCAATATTTTAGTAATTTGAACTCATGTTCATTGTTGCACTTCTTAAAAAAATACACAGAAAGCAGTTTTAAAACTGTTCTGCCATTAAAACACTTGTCTACAAGTTCAAATATTCAGCAACATTAAAATAAAATCATATCAGCTTTTACTTTGACACGTGACAGTGCCACAATTCACATTAATTTCCCAGGGGAAACGCATGTGGAAATATTATCTAGTTAAAGTATTTGCCCACTAGTGGTCAAGTGCATTTCCGTTGTGTTGAGAACTTAAGTTTGCTTTAAAAAAACATTGTGCACCTCTGTCCCCATAGATAATACCATTTCTGTCATTTTAAATTAACCAGTAACTATTTCTATACTTACTATTAACATTTACACAAATCAAATTTAAATCCAATTTGTAATCTTATACATCCCATTAAACATTTACACAGAGATCTACAACTTTTACTGGTACCTCAGGAGTGCAGTGGTCATTTACAGTACAGTAGTGATATGAACGCTGCAGCTAATTTATAATTGGTTAATCTGATGGTGTTACAGCTCAAAGTGTAACATCACTCTCTGGGTGTTCTCTTAATTTGTGAAAGTTACAGAGTTCAAACAGTACAATTCTTACCGTCATATAAATCTCTTACCCTCCCTCCATTACAAATGTTGCTGAAAAACTTTGATCCAAAAAATGATTATTTGGCACATTTTTGAAAAGGTCATTAAGCAAAAACCATCGTTGTGGTACACATGAAATCTTTTGGGCTTTATTGTATGCAATTTCCACTGTCTCCTCCTCAGCATGCATCACTCTGGTGCATTTTTGTGGCCAGAGAATGGTAAAAGGCAATTACACACATGACCAAGCTGATAGCCAGACAAATAACTGCAGCCTTTATCATCAGGGAGTGAAAGCTGTTGCTGTGACCCACTGCTGTAGTTTGCATTTCAATTAAAAATGGATGAAAACTTGTCCTATTTCATTCAAAAAGCAATTGTAGGGCTGAGCACTGGATAAGGGGTGGAAGAGACGGCAGGTTTGCTGTAATGGAAAAAGAGCAGAGCAAACAATATAAAGATTGTATCAAGAGGCAACATACTTTATTTCTTTAATTTCTTTCAAAACACCATGAAGATGAAAGTGTGTGTAAATTGAAATCTTAACGGTTTATTTTATAGAGATTTGTAAATCGCTAAAGGAAGGCTGTGGAAGGCTAAACTCAGTAAGGGAAATTGAAAATTTGTGTGGGTTTGTGTGCGGCACCTGTCTAAAATAACAAACGAAAGGTGCGATAATATAAAAAGATTAAAGTTGCAGAACACCAGTATAATCTGTGCTGTTTTCATAAAGGGTTAGAACATTCCTGAATTAGAGTGTAGTGAATATTCATAAATAATTTAAGAGGGTAATTTCATAAACACATATATGATGCTCACTTAGACATTATGTGTGGGAGTGAATAAAAATTCATCCGATTCATTTCAGCCCCGCTCTTCTAATGTGGTCAGATGGTGATAACGAAAAGGTGTCGTGACAAAATATATGTGGCTATAATAATTAATGGAAATGTTGAATAACTTTGTAATGCCGCTGTACAGTGCTGGCTTGTGTGGCGCATTTAGTTTATGTAGTGAAAGACTTCTTTAAGTGTTTTATTTAGGCCTTGTTGCTACATTTATGCCATGTCCTGTTATTTGCATAAATTTGGTATTTCTGGCTGCTCCTGTGTGGAAGAAAAACCTGCAACTGCACGACACGCAGACTGAGTCAGCCTGTATTTATCATTATAAACAAAGCAAGACTGAATGTGAATGCAAAGAGGATACAAAGTTGAACCTCAAGTGTGAAGTCAGCATGTTAATGCTGCTGAGTAAGCAGCGATGACTGGAGATAATCACTGGCTGTGTAATGGTGAGAAGGGGTGTGGATAGGACAATAGATTTTGAGAATGGGACCATACACTCACAATACACTCAAGTATTCCATTAAAAACTGCACATGCATGTAACTAGCTGTTTGTAGCAACTTGTCAGGTTTTGTGTTATTGTAATAGTTTATCTTCATGTTTCTAGTGTCTGTTTGTGGTACTTTTAGGTGATTTTTATTATCTTTGAGTGTGTATCGCCATAGCAGTGAAATAATTATGAAGACAAAAGCCATTACATTCATTACAGATGAATCTTACTCATATGCTTTTGTTCTCTCAGTGGGAATTTCAATTGACTAACCTCTCGGTTTAATCAATATTGCTAGGAATCTCAAACACTGTTTTAAGTGGAGACTGGAGATTGCTAATTACCACCGGGCAAAAATGGTTTAACTTACCTTAAACCATTTGTCTGCATAAACACAAGCTAAATAAATAAACAAATACAAAAATTAAACATTTAAAATATATACAAATTTCTTACATATCTCTTACACTCCTCTAATACAATATATTGTCAACAACATATACTAATATATGTTTGCCAAACATCGCCGTCAAACTGCACATGGCCCATTGCATCATGACTTCAGTGAAGGAGATGCAAACAACTGAAAAGCCCCGTCTCTTTGAATCCAGACCAAAACAGAAGATGAAAAAAACTATGATCAAAGACAGAACTCAAGACCCGGGTCCTCAAGAGCAATGCCTGCCCAAGCAGGGAACAAAGGCGGCAGTATTTTCATCTAGATCACTGTTCACTCACACTGACTGGTCAGGACCGCTCTTCTAAACATTTATGCTCTTAAGTGTTTGAATCATCTCCTGTGGTGGACAAGAGGACATTCAGGGTTTCTTTGAAGAGTGACTTTGTCCAGCCTCCCCATCACCCTTGAGAACAGTTCTGTAACTTCAGAACAAACCGTTTTCTGAACTTCCTCTCATTTCTGACGACTCGACAGAAAAGTGCTGCATAACCTGAGGACATGTATTATTCCCCCAGTGCTCACCGCACTGCACACTGCCTGTGGGGCTGCCTTTGTATGGGCCCTAATGTATTATTTACAGGCAGGGCTGTCTGCGTATTTGATCATGCCTTGATTAAAACCCATACAACCTTGAACAATTACGCCTCTTTTCTTCAAAACTTATTGAGAGCAGATATTGAACTTCTGATGTTTCACTTGAAAACACCGGTCCTAAGAAGGTTCATATCAAAATGTGAGCACAGCTAAGAGCTTCATCTTCAATGAGATCACACATGAAAAATATTGAAGGATTCTTGAACACGCTGAGTGTTGAAGAACGCAGCGTGAGTATGTTTCCCAAGTGATCTTATGCAGATTATGCCTGATGACATAGCATGAGGTCACATAAGGTCATGTTAATGACTTAAATCATGTTGTTGTATTGAGTAAAAGTTATAAACAGTAAAATCTTATGGGCACACATTGATTATTGCTTATGCACTTTTTTGTTTACATTCTGACAACTTTGATTATTTTTATGTAGGTCCAGTTTTCTAACATTGTAAAGTTTTTTTAAATTTTAAGGTTTTTTTTATTGTTTTGTTGCTTTTGCTTGCAAACACACCCACTCAGCGAAGTAATTAAACAGTCCAAGACTATATCTGTAAGACTGCATCATAAAAACATTTGTAAGTAGTAATGACTCTATACTGTAAGTTATTGAGTAAGCATTAAGAATTTCATGCGATAAGTGAATTAACTAACGCTTCCATTAGTGGCCATGAGGGACATGTTGCAACATCGTATTCCTAATTAAAGAACACACTCCTGACAGCTTGTTTCCCCACTCTGCTGCTAAATGAACCATATCAGATTCTCCATGTAGGTAATTATGAATGTTAATGCAGTGGGTTCTCTTCAAATGACGACCCTCACTAAACATTGGTAACACCAACAGCCATTTGCTTTGCCTGTCAAACATGTCTCAGCTGCAGTGTTATTTTTATAAATACAGTGTATAGAAAGAAAGCCACATTAAAGTTGATGTTTGGCAACAGGTTGTATGTTCAGAGGAGGCATTACCTCAGTAGCTTAGATCTGTCATTACATTATGCTGCTATTTGTCATTATAGTGTTAGCATGCATGCAAAACAAACCATGTGCCACAATGCTACTGTTTATTTCTCAGTGATACACCACTAATATACTCATATACTCCATTAAGGCATAATTAACCCTATAGACCAGTTCTCTACTCCTCATCCTTCCTTCCACTCTCTCACCCTTTCATTCATCTCCCCCACAAGATTTGCACTTTTTTGCAAGATTTATTGCTAATAAGATGTTAACCCATACAAGGGTTGAAGCAAGGAATTATCTTAAATCTTCTTCATACATTTTTAAACTTTTTTCTGTTTTGTCTCCTGTTACTTTTATTGATTTCTTTACTGATATTGAAAAAATGATTTGTATTGTATTGTGATTATGTACATTTTGTGTTGCCCAATTCACAGTCAAACATGTATAATGAAAAGTATACAAAACATCAAATGAATATTTCTCTCAATATGTATCTTATGATAAATGTTTTTATTATTGTAAATGTTCATAAAACTTCAATTTGTTTTTGTATTTTTCATGTATTTTCTTGTATTTTGCTGAAAGGAATACACTACACATTCTTGTCGTCATAAACTGATTCTGTAATAGTTTTTAATTCTGTGAGTAATTTGTATTAAATATAATTATGCTGCAATGCATTATAATTACACTGTACAATGTTGTTAAAATGTTGTCATTTTAACAATAACTGTAAATATTTGCCATAATAATAAAATATTTGCCATAAGAATTATTTTGATACAAGCTCTCAGTGGTAATGTCAGAGTCAGATACCCTGTTGTAAAGTGTGTGATGTGTGACTTGTAGATCTGCACAACA
>JAZGTI010019646.1:0-10987 GCA_036877585.1 Botia kubotai | reverse complement strand
TTCTCAGACCCATCTGATGCTGATTCCTTTCTGAGACATGCTGAGAAATTTTAATGAAACGTTCACTCTGATAAATGAATAAGCAAGGCAAGCCAAGAGATGAAAATTCCAGACCTGTGCAGTTATTGTGCCAGGCTGGATAAAAGATGGGCTGTGTTTAATGGCTCTAATAAAGAACCTTATACCAGTTACAAATGCATTTAAACGCAAGTACTTAATATATGAACAAAAACAGTGTTATTGTTTTTTCATTTCCAGATATGTGTTCATATTTAGAGAAGAATACAGCTGCCATAAACACTTCATCAGGAATATTTGTTCATGAATGATAGGGTGTATGTTGTATGATTCATTTGGAATGGTCATAAAGAACATATAGTTCTCCTGTGGGGACCAGTGAGAGAGAAGTTGAGTGTGCAGGTTTAATTATGACCATGTGTCTGTTTCCCAGGTGATATTGGAGATCATGTAGTAGTCATGAACACAAGACACATTGCATTCTCAGGAAACAAATGGGAACAGAAAGTGTACTCCTCTCACACCGGGTAAACTCAGCTCTCTGCTTCCACACTCCAGCGTTTAGTCTTTCATTAGGGCCCTGCTCTGGGCTGTGCTCTGCTTGACAAGGACAGGAAATTTGAGATAGGAAGCATTTGACTTCCCATATGCGTGGTGCGTGTAATTGAAAGAATATGCTGCTAATATCTTCTCTTCATCTCAGTTATCCTGGAGGATTCAAACAACTCACTGCAGCCCAAATGCACAAAAAAGACCCCACAGCTGTGAGTATTCAAACTTTGATTTTTAGGTAGAAATTCATATTTTTCTGTGAAGAATTTGATTATATGGAGATTTCTGCCATCCCCACGTCACTCACCAGCCTGTCACTGTCACAGACCTGTTACTGTTTAATTATTTAATAATAGAATTGCTTCGCACCCTGGAGGGAGGTGACAGTAAGCATAAATGTATTAATTCATGTAAATTATGACCAAATGTTTTTGAATAATTTGAGATTATGCCAGTTGCAAAGCTAAATACTCTCTCACAAATCAGCATGACACATGATTTGCATTAATAATGCCGTGTGTGAACGTACAGACACCATATTTCATTTTTGTTTTCTAACTCTTCCACTCTTTCTATTTTCCCCCTTCTCTCTGCTACTTTCTCCAGTCCAACCTTCACACAACTTAGAAATTGTTTTCTCTCTCAACATCAGAGGGATTTTTTTTAAAAAGTGCTCTTTCAAAGCTCAAGCATCCCTACATTATTAAAACAGCAGTCTTGCCTGTCTGTTGGTCTTGGGCTGCTTTCTTCCAATATACACCTCTACAGAGTGTAACGTGCTGTTGACACCCCTGCGTAAAAAAAAACTGTCATTCTGTGCTGTGAATCTCACACTCCTGTTTCAGAGAATAACAAAACACCAGCCGGGGTCAGATAACAGAATGGCTTTATGTCTTCTCATTATGTTCCTACATTGAACTGCGTGGTCTGGATGTGGGATCTGTTAGAGGCAGTATTGCCCATTACAAATATGCACACAATAAACCTTTGTAATCATGCAGGTAACAAACGGAAAAAGTATTTTGGGGGGAGTGGCACAAGCTACACTAGCACAATAGTGGAAGAACGTTTTTATGTTGTGTTGGTTTGCAGCATTAAATTAACTAAGTTTGGCTTTTTTCACTTATCAACAAAAGTACTTTTTATTTGCAGAGTGATCTCAAGTTATTATTAATATCATAACCAAAATAATTGATTTTATTGCCTTCGACTCAATATGGCATCATCCTTGGCTAAAACCAAGCCAATTGGTTTTAGAAGTCGTGTAAATAGTTATATTTTAAATAACAGTTTCACATTTTTGTGCCTGCCACATTGTTGAATTGTATTGGGAGAGCGATGCAGAGCTTGTAATCGATCTCTCACTGTAGACACGCAAACACTTGACCCCAAATCGTTCTGCTCCTTACGGGCACGGTCAGGATGGCGTGAGTGTAGAAGTGAAGTGCCATGTAAATGCTGTGCCACTGCCCAAAAAAGCACCTCAGATCCAGCCTATCGTCCTCCCTCCACCCTCTCCAGTCTTCTGGCTCATTCACTGTCATTAACAAGATGAATGCTCGACTCGGGCTGAGTTATGCCAGCAGAGGGGGGACTATATCGGGGATAATTGGGGATAATGATCAGAGGAAGGTGACAGAATTGTGAAAAGTGATCGTGCCTTCAGACAGCTTTCATCAATCAACCATCCACCAAAAAAAAACTTAATTAATGGCGAAGACCGTCCTGATGAAAGAGTGATGAATTGATGAAAGAGTGAGACTTTGTGCTCTGATGGTTTTTAAATGCTTCTCTGCTCATGTATTCAGTTGGCAGGGTGGTATATGCAAAGGGGCTGATATTCATTCTTTGAATGTTTACCTCCTATAAATGGAGTTTGGAGGAAAGCGACAGAGGTTTTTGACACATTTGCTCTTTGTGTTTGAATTTTAAATTTGACAGAGACTTGATTGGCTTTTTACATTTTTTTTTTATTGTGTAAAATTAGCACCGCAGACCTGTCATGCGCTGTTTTATTCTCGTGTAAATGATAAAAAAAAGCAGACAAGCTTTATATTACGAGCAGAAACCTTATACATTCAATGCATTTTGTGTGTGGAAGGGTCCATTGGAACATCAGGAGCATAAAGAGGCAGAAATCTCCACATTTCTTTTCAAGAAAGATTGACAGAGTGGCCAGTTCTGTGTGTTATTCAAGATGTGCATTTTTTTTGGGTCACAGATCATTAAACTGGCTGTTTACGGCATGCTCCCCAAAAACCTCACCAGAAGGACCATGATGCAAAGGCTTCACCTCTTCCCAGATGATGTAAGCCCACAGTTGATGCTCTGATTTATGCCAATTGACTTTCTGTCCAAAGCATGACATGTTTGGAACGTAAACGCGTGTCAGCAGATTTGATAAATGTTTTCGCTGTTTCCTCTCAAGCCGTTGGAGGATGTATCCAATTATGACTATAAATAATACAGTTGCACATGTCTTCTACAACTTTTTAAATATAAAAATTACACAGTAGTAATATCCTACTGCTCAATTACCTCAGTGTATCAGGAATGTTTTAGAGAGGGTTGTTCCTGATGTATGGTGTGTGTGTGTGTGTCCTGTGTTAGGTACTTCCTGAAGATATTTTAAAGAACCTGACAGAGGAACTTCCTCAACCCAGAGAGATTCCTCGCAAGCTCAGCGAATACACACAGGAGGAGAGAGAAGCTTTCCCCATGCTGTGGAACCCGTGAGTGTCACCTGTCTCTCTCTCTCACTGTTCTTATACCTTTCCTAAAGAATTATTTTACACAAAAATCACAATTCTGACATTGCTTTGTACTCGTCCTTGTGACATTCCAAACTAACATAACTGACCATTTGTACTGTCAAGTTTCAGAAATGACAAAGAAGTTCAAGTTGTCCATGTTTTGAAGCAACAGCTTTGTGTGAGGACAAACTGAAGACATTAATCACTAATAATATTCTCCTGTGCTAAAGCTCTTAATAGTGATGTCTGAATTGTGAATAAATTGTTCTTTTGAAATGGTTCAGTAAACTGGTTGATCAGATTCACACTGGATTGAATGGATTCTTGAGTTAACGGCTCATTTGAGGGGAGTTTTTCAGTGAATAATGACTTCATGGCTTTAGAAAAAAACAGCATACAGAATAACATAAGGATGAGTAAATAATGGCACAGCTTTAGTTTTTGGGTGAATTATACCTTTAATTTTTCTATTTCTTTCCTGTTATCCTGTCCTGGGATTTTGGAGTCAGTGTTGTATTAGATTTAGAGTACAGCTGAGGTGTTCTCTTGAGGGGTGAGAGAGAGCCTGATGATCTGATGTTTTACAGCTTGTCCGTGAAGCTGCATTTTTCTGCATGGGTGCTCCGCTTGTTTCTACACCGCAGGCATCCAATCAGATTTATGAAAGCTGAGTAAATGGCTCAGTGGCCAGCCAATCACACACCGCCTGTGAAGTCACAATTGGGAATCTATTCTTCGTGCAAATTTTTCACAGTTGCTCAGCTAGTTTTCTGATAATAAAGTATAGAATACCATTTTTTTGTTTTATGTAGTCCCTCCCAAATAGCCCCATCAATAAGATCCAAGTGCCCCTTTATTTATATGCCAAAATAGTAATGTTTATTCATTAATCACAATTGGTTTATTTACTTTATTAATTCATTATTACAGAAGTTTTTATATTTACCCTTCAGGGCTACGTCAACCCTTGGCTGGGAATCACTGTTTAGGGCAGCTACTGTTTAAAAGTGTTTATTTTATCATTTGTATGAAATAAGCTCTTCTAAAAGACAAGTCTGTCTATTGCATGCTAAATATGCAAAAAATGTGCATTTTAAAAGTACTATGTTTGTCATGTTTGCCACCCGAGATACATTTCTGTCTTGTTTGGCGGCACAAAAGATTCTCCAAGTAATAAAAAAATCATTAATGTTCGTAGTGCTACTGTGCTGCTGTTAAACAGTCCATAAACTCTTTACATCTCCACAGATTGTCCCAGACCTATACTTTATAAAGTTCCCAATCTCAAATAGTTCACTGGCACAGTACATCTCTTGCATATTGCTTCTAGGCAAAAATTGTCCATTGTCCAAAAAAAATCCATTCTCAGCTTCTTAGCCTTTTTAATGCAGGGTTTGAATTTGTTTTCCATTCATTGCATATAAGTGATAAGGACAAGCTCTTCCTGTGGCCTCAATTGAACCTTTATGAGCTGGCAGAGTTGACTGATGATTTCATTATCACCATTATCATACGAGTGTGGCCAGATGAATATCAAAGCATAGAAAGCTGAAATTAAAACGACTTCATACCTGCTGTAGAAGATATTGACGTCTGCCAGAAACCACTGTGTGTCCCACTGTGTGGGAGGTATGAAAGACCCCAAAACAATATAACAATAAAACCCAAACGCTGAATGTGTGGAGAGATCTGGAACTACTGTGGGAGGCTTTGAACCGTTTGGCATCGACTCTGGGAGATTTACCCCTTCTGCTATTTTGTAGATTTGATAATGCTTTAGTGTTAAGTCACTGAAAGGCAAGTGACAGTCCTCTATTTCACTGTGAGATGTAAGGCTATTACAGTGTTGCATGCAGTTTCTCATAGGCAGCCTGTTTCATACTGAGACTGCACACTATTTCAGTTTAGCACAAGTATAATGTTTCTTGGGTGTTTAGTAAGGCAAGTATCATCATTTTTCAGGGCCGTCACTGAAATTCATGAGACCTGGGACAATGTTGTCAGTGGTACAATGGCTCTGCTGTTATTATTTCTTATATTTAGGGTTGGGGAATTTTTCTAAACCCCTCAAGTATTAAACTCCGATGCATAGCTCTTTCTGCCTGGCCTGTGCTGTTACAGAAAATGATACCTCAAATCATGTGGATAATTGAGGTGATGTTCGATATTACTTTTCCAAGCGATCAGTCTTACGATTTTTGCCTGGTGGACAAAAAAACAAGCTAAAAAAACCTAAATAAATCCCACAGGCTTGTATTGAAGGAGAGACCTGAGATATCTAGGGGCTAGAATATCATAGAACTAAAGCCTGTAAGAAACCACACAGAACACCAGCATTTTTGTTCGCCTTTCACACGTTCTATGAAATGTCTCTAACTTCCTGGTACAGGACAATCACGTTGTAGATTTATGGACATTTTTTGATAGTTTTGTAACAGCTGTGCCTTTCCTGTGGTTTGCAGTGTAATCTTTGGCAGAAGCGAATACCTTCAACCATTAAAGCAGCTCCAGAGTTGTGGTTTGATCAGTAGCCAACCAAAAAAAATGCTCTCAGAAACACTTTGGTACAGTGAAGAACTTAAACTCCTATTTGCAGTTTTCAGTTCATTTTCAAAATTATGAATACCTTTCCTAATACCTTGTCTGTGAAATTACACAAACGTTGTCTGTGTAATTTCCAGTAATGTTTTCCTCAGACCCAGAGGCTTATTAAATCAGTACTCAAATCATATTAGAATATATGGTGTTCTAAATAATGAACACGTCAATGCACATTGTCTGAAATACTTATATAATTGCATAATTCACTGAAGAAGTAATTGCAATATAATTGCATAATTCATTGGAAGTCGTACAATTAAAACCAGAGTCTGACATCAGCAAAGGCTTTTATATGGTAGTTTTTAAATTTCCTGTAAACAGTGGGACCTTTAAGAATGATGCATAGGTTGTGTCAGGATACCAGTATTACATACTTTTTCTTGCTTGAGTGTGTGCTTTTAGGCAGCTTTAGGTTGTGCTTCATTCAGAAGGTGTCAGACTTTGTTTTAACATCATTTATCCCACAAGATGTTTTCTTATTGATCCTACAGGAGCTGTTCCAGTCCTGAAGCACAACTGTATTCAGCTCAAAAACAGCGTTATTATAATGTGCAACAAAGGACAAAATGCATATTTGCTATTAAGGACAAATGGCATGTTCATTAACAATAGCTTCATCTGTTGCATGTGATGTATTAAATGACCTCTCACTATCTGTGCTAGTGCACTAGTCCATCTAAGCTATTATGTGCAGTCTCAGGAAACACAGTCAATATAGTAATTTCTCTTAATGGACCAATATCAAGAGGGCTATCATTTCTGAACACGTAAGTAGCTAAGTAGCTACTGTAGGAAACACAATCATTGAATTTTGACCACTATATGCTTCTATAGTCTGTTTTTGATGTGTAGTTGTGATCGGGTGCCTCATCAACACAACCTGGTTGACGGTCCTATATATGGCAAACTACAAGTGGCATTTTATGGTATTTGTACCTCAATAATTTCAGTGGCTAAAATTCTGGTGCATCCCCATCGTGGGGTCACTTTGTGGTTTTGATTCTAACATTCCTGAGTTCATAACCCGCTTAATGAAACACTGAGACAACCATGTTTGTGCCTCTGGTTTAGTTTGTCATCTTCATTGTATTATTTTTCCACGCTGGTCGCTTCTGAGGAGCCACATGGAGCGTGTAATTAAAACATATCAGTGGGAAGGAGACAATAATGAGACAGGCAGATCTTCTGTAATTAAATTAGAGAAAAGCAGCGTGATGTTTATCTGGTAACATTGGGTTGGCCGATCAAAGTTGGTGGGTCAGAGTCTTTTTCTTCAATTGTCCAACCACAATCAACCACAGCTGTTATAACTATAAAAACGATTGTTGTAAATCCAACTTGCTCCAGCATTTACAGGATTTATAGGGTATTAACTGGGCAGAAATTGGATGTGCCTGCATTAATGGCTTAGAGATTTTGGGAGGCATTGCTTATTGTATGTATCGTAATGTAGCCAAACGACACCTCTGCCCTTCGGTGCTGAGAGATGTGAGAGTTTAACCTTAGCTCACCCTTTACTTCCTCTCTCTCTATTTCCCTTCCTCTCTCTTTCTTGTTCAGCCGACTCTTTTAGTTCTCTGACTCTGTGTCGAGAGACAGGATTTAAGAATATAGATCCATCAGGTTTATCTCACTAAATGCACACGGCTAGGATCTGGGTGTACTTGGAGCAGCGTGAACTAGCCTACAACAAATAGCACAGAACAGCACATTCCACCAATGGTTTTGTTTGTAAGATCAGTGTGTTTACTTTATTGATGTTTGTTGAACAGTTGAACTTGGTAGTTTGGTTTCCCAACATTCTAAGTCCAACAACCACATTTTCTAATGTTTGCAGTGTTGTTTGTTTGGACAGTTTCAGACAGCATTTAGAAGACATTCTACAGTGTTTCGTATGATTGTAGATCCTATGCAAAACTTATGTCATATGTAATTTACATATTTATCAAAATGAAATGAAAACCATTACCTAAAATCTATGTACTGCATATTTATTTCCTAGTTGTCTGTCATGTTGCAGTATTAATGTTGTAGTATTTTACTGATATTCCACTGAATTCATATTTCTCAAACGTTCTGGTTAAGGGTTTCTGAAGTTAATTCAGTCTGAATTAACCCGCTTAACATACAGACTCCATTCAAAATGTATGTAGACAATTTCTGCTTTAGATGTGCTTTCCGTTATTGGTTTCCTTTATATAACAGATTAAAGTTTGAAAATTTCTTCTTGACTTTGATGGAATATTCAGACTCAAAATGTAACCGGCAGCGATGATTTCATCATTGTAATTGCACACTGAATTGTGATCGGTCTTGCCTGCCCTGCATATATTTAATCATTTATAGCAGTCTTTGACAACAGCATGCAGCATTTCTTTTACATAGAAACCACATTCCCTTGAAATAGAGCAGCATTTGCTCCCAGTATGCAAAGCTCTTTAGTCTATAGCATTCTGTCAACAGTGAGACTTCCTCTGAGTATAATGACAGCTTCCATTACTCTCAGAAATGATTGAAGTTATGAATGAGGTGTCTGAATTAATAGTTAGTTTACATTAAAAATGACTTGGATTGATTTTTAAGCACTTGCAGTCCATAAGTTATATATATTTGCAAAAGTTAGGCAATGAACAGTTTCAAATTGATTATTGATCTCAGCTGATCCCAGACCTTTTCAGGGTCAGCGTTATGTATTTGTTGTATGCGTCAACAAGCTCACCGCAGTAAGTCAAGTACCTGACTGAAGAAAAACCTGATTGGATAGTGTGTGTGTGTTTTGCTTTGGCATCAGTATTAGACTACACAAATACCATGCATGCTTATAGACAGCACACCCACATTAATCTGAAATGCCAATAGATTTACATTTGCGATTACATTGCGTTTACAATGTACATTTACAGTGTTTATTAACTAAGCTCTGGTTTGAATCACAATGTACAGATTTGTTGAATTGTCAGTTGTTTAACCACAGTTCATTGTACGTGCACTGAAGCCTCAACATGAATCTGAGTCTAATAATCCAGAGATCTTGATGTTCCTCAAGAGAATGTTTGGCATTTATTATTTAAATATCTGCCAAGAAAGAGCAATTCCCTCTCCAAATATCTGAAATGTTTGATCACTCTCAGGCAGAAGATCATCTAATTTTTGTAGGGTGAATTTCAATGACTTGAACACATTTTCTGTACTCCTAGGACTAGATATATCTGAATTTAGGCCTTGTGTAACTCGTGAGGGGCATCTATTAACCTTACTAAATATCCTGCTCTCTGTACATTATCTAATAACATTTTGTTGCCAGTGCACTTGCCAGTGTCATGTCCCAATCAGATTATGTAAGTAATCATGTTAACATGCCTAGTAAAAAAAAAATGTTAAAACTACAGGCTGGCAGGCTATGAGCTATATTCTAATATGCAGTTACAGAAAATGCTTTAAATATATAAATATATATATATAATATGACAATAATATGACAATAGGGTTTCATAAAGCCGAAGTTTACAGACATATTCATGTTTTCCTAATGCAATTCAAACTGGTAAACATGGTAGCTAAACACAGTAACACTGTTAAACAATAATATCAGCAGTGTTTACATGCTGTCCAGACTTGGGACAATGATGACAAGGTGACACTGTTGTCATAGTGATGAATGTGTCTGTGAGTGAGACCCCTAATGTGGGTCAGTGTCATTATTCTGCAGGCCCCCGACCCCTCTGTCCCTCTCTGGGTCTGACTGGACAGCAGCAGAGTAATAACTGTTAACTTTAAGATACTGTAGATTTTTTTCTGTACCACACTACAGTTTTATTTTCAGTAATTATAGTTTTTTGAGAGTAAATTATTCTGTATTGTCTTTCTGGTGGCATTTCCAAATTACACGGCCATCAAGCGTATGTGTGATAAGCACAAAGTAATATTTGTGGGTAAATAGTGTTATTACATTTTTAATTAAAAGTAAATAACAATGGAGATAAAGTACTAGTCTGAGTGATTTTGCTTCCAGGCATAAAGGCACACATTTCACACAGTGCACATTACTAGCTTTACACAGCGTCTACACTAAATTAACAGTGATAATGTGTATTTGCACTTAAAATCAGTAAGGTAACACAAGTTAAAAGCTTTATCCTATTTGACATTACCAACCAATTTAAATATGGCTTCTAAACTTAAATTGTATCTTCCACTCTTTAATAGTATTTTGTCATAGTATCTGTGTGTCTGAATGGTGATCACTTTACTGTTTGTTGTGTCTTCACAGGCCCGAGGACTTCAGGATGAAATGACCATCACGCTGTTTTTCTGGATTGTGTCTCAGTCTGTCCAGAAGTTGGAAATGTTTATATGTACAATTACATGTTGTCTCAAATTGTAAAAATATACAGTCCATTTGTCAACTCTGTTTGATATCTGTAGTAATATTAACATTGTTAATGTAAAACATCTAGTTAGACGGGCTATTATTTATATTCTGTTATATATTTTGTTTCATTACAATTCAATCTGCAAATCCTCTTCAGTGTTCAACATAGTAAAACAGTATTAGCAGTGTTCAGACATGAATCATTTGTTGGAATTTTAAAATGGTGACACTGTTGTCATGGTGATGGATTTCTGTTTTGGTTGTTCTTAATATCTAAGATAGAAAAAAATGATGAACCTCATCAGAGATTGAATGCTGATCATATATACGTATATTTATTATCGTATTTATGTAATCCTAAACCGAACTACAGAGACAGTGAAACAGCAGCTCTATTCATTCAGTCATGACCCTGTAGAGCTCAGATTCTCTGGCCTTTGCTTATCCCACAAATGACTTTAGCAGTTGTGAGGTCTGATCCTGCTTTAATTTAACTGCTGCTTCACCCCTAATTAACTTCATATAGCTCTATAAGCCCTTTCTAATGCCACTTTAGCCTTTTTGAAGTCTTAACTCTTTAAAAAATATTGTGTTAGGATGGAAATGAAACGCCCTTGGTAAAATTGAGTTTATTTTTAAATGAAATTTTGAATTTACCAGACTGAAGCATCAATAGATGTCCCATTATCTG